>CAJUYH010004928.1:0-19259 GCA_910591685.1 Galerucella tenella | reverse complement strand
TATATATATATATATATATATATTTATTAGAATTTTTCTCGTTTACTTTTCCCTTGGAGAAATTGCTCGATGAAATGTGAAGATTTCTATAGTACAACTGAATCCGGTCTAGATCGATATTTCATTGAAATGTGTCAAGTAAATTTGAGAGTTTGATGGATTTGCAATATTACTAAATAGTAAATTTATAATTTGTCATTAAACTTACACATTTCCAAATATTTCTGATGTACCGGATCATATTGTTCCCAATTGATTGAACGAAATCGATTTTTCTCTTTACTAATCATCATTGAACTGCTATTCCGATGTTGCTCGTAAACATTTGGATTGCTGAAACACAAAACCACCAATTTAAATTTAATAACGTTAAGAAAACCGGGTAACCTTTTGGTATATGAGACATAATTATATGGTATCTCAAGTAAACCAGTAAATTTCAAGCGTCATAATGAGAAGGTCAGTTAAGGTTAGGCACCACCAAACGTTAGTGGGTTCAGAAAGGGCTTCCGGTTACTTTAGAGTACAAATAGACCCCGTTCCCGGACACAGGAAGTAAGTTAGTGACGGCGCGGTTGTGTTTACCTTGGCCACAGGACATCCTTGACATCCTTTGAGCACGTGTCCAACATTACCACCACACTATACTACCTCGTTGTGGCATTGGCCAAGTACAGATACTAACTGGTGCAGTATAAGCTCAGAGCGTGCACTCAATATATATGCATGTATGTGTAGAGAGCGAGGCAAATGTGTATTTTCATTTTGTAACGAGATCCTATTCAATGAGTTTCAATGTATACAATATATATGCAAAAGCCTACGTGTTTGTTTTACTGATATCTGTTAATATTCAACCGATATCCAACTGCGTAAAATGAAGTTGGATATCAGTAATATTGATGAACTGTGCGGTAGATAAAAACCAAATGAATTCCATTTTTGATAAAAAAAAAATAAAGAATTTATTGCTATTGTTGGAAGTTAATTTTGATGGAGTGTAGGTACATTTTTTTTTTAGATGGTTAATACAATTGGGGCTTTGTTTGTTGCTCAGCCATATGTTTTTGATATACAATATTGCTGTGTGTCCAATAAACATGTATATATAGTAATTCCACTACTTGCTCATCGGTATCTTGACGTGTCTGATGTCGGATTTGCACGATTCGATTGCCGTTATCTGGTGGATGGTTTATATATATGGCGGGTAATTATGCGGCGGCGCACACTATAGCGCGCACAAGCGTCAATAACGGTTTTGGGATGTACAGGTGACGGGATGGCCGGAACGACGCACAACGCGGTCGGACGGACTCGAGAGACTGACCAACGACCCCTGATACTACAACCACTCGACGGCTACCATACTCGAGAAATCGTCGATCCACTATTCGATTAAGAGCATTTCAATCTGATTTTAGACCAGGGATATACACATGAATATTGCTTACGAATTAGATTTAATCAATAATGTTTATTATACCGTATATAAATTTGCGGAAAAATATTTATGTACAGTTTCATTAATTTTATTCAAATTTTCATTTGTATGGATAATAAGGGGGAGAAAATATTTTTCAATTGAATCTGAATTAACATGTGAAATGCTTTCATTATTCAATAAATGCATTTACATACATAGCAGTTTCCATTTATATTGAATTATTCAGAGGATATTGCAAATTAATATGGTATATGAGAGCATAATTTCTCTCGTCATCTCAATTGAATAAAGTTCTGAGTGGTCCGAATGGTGCAAAATGAAGATATATGATCGGCCGCTAGATGGCACGCTCGACAATTTTATATATAGGGTTTCAGACTCACATGCTTCTCAAAAGTGGTATGTGTACATTTACCATTACATTATATGGGGCAATACACCGTGAAAGATAACATTTTTATCCACAAGCAACTCAACGATTAGTCATAATATCAAGCTGCAGAAGCCAATATGATGCAAGAGCCCTGATACATTAATACATTTGGATGCGATTTAAATTGATAACGATAATGATGGCTTAGGTGTCGCTGTACTGTTTGATAATACTTGTTAATTATATCTGAATATATTAATATCCGCATACCATACTGACTGAAAATATTATTCAGTCTCCTGAATCAATAATTGAGAATTAAATGCATATACCGAGATGAACAGAGTGGGTGAAATAGGGAAATTGAAAGTCGATTTAATAGAAAAATGGATTTAAAATTAAAAGTGTTGTAATTGACATTCAGAACACTGAACAATTCAACAAATGGATGAAAATGTCAATGGCAGACACAACTGGCGTCTATATTCTCTTTAACTAAGTATAATTTAGATTTGGTTCCGAAATACTTCTCAATGTCTATATGCACTGTCATTTGTTCTCGTGGCTGATCTGGCATAATGGAATAGTATTGGAAGCAAATTGGCAGCTCGCCTTGAACATTATATATTACAAATATACATAATGTGTTCATACATATATAGGATAGATTTGCATTGATATATATAACTGTCTCTTCACTTTAAAATATATTATATGCATTTTATTTAATTAAAAATTGTAGGTACTGGTTTACATATTTAATGTCGATCGAGTAATATAAAAATATTAAATTGTTTGATTTAAATTTATGATTGTTTTTGAATTATGTCACGCATGTTCATCTTAATAGACGTTCTAATATGATAATACTGCGTCTTGCCGCGTTATTGGCACACTTAAAATTCGACAGATAGGCTTGGAGTTTGGAACCACGTTTCACATTCCAATATCGCCTTAACACCCGAATGACGCAAGAATTCTCAGCGATAGGCGTTTGGGAGGGCGGGAGTATTTTCACTCAACGCTTTTGGCTTCACATCCGTTTGTTTGCCAATTTCCAAAATTCCATTCCACACTTGAATTGTTTCATTCCTACGATCGCCTGCAGCGATAGTAGAATCTATACACATGAATGGGATAACGGCGCACAGCCGAGCAATCCACACTGACGACAATTGGAAATCTATCAGTCTGTGTCTTAGATTAATGATCTTAAAAACAAAAGAAACTTCAATGGATTCTTCCAACTGGATACGTACACAAATCTCTAGAATTCACATATAATTATCTATATATGCGTATACATTATTGTTATGTGAAACAATGTAACAAAAGCATTTATTATTATCAAACTAATAGTTGCGATACAATGTAGTAGTTGTATGTGCGCGTATACACATCATATGTTCATGTAGTTAAGTATGTTGAGCGCGACAGGATTAAGCGTATAAGCGTGTGAGTGTGTTGCAGAGGCACTTAAACTCTATACATACAGCACCTCACTGCGATATATTCATCCGATAATTTACAAGTTACTTAACCATAATTGAAGTCATGGCTAACGCTTTACATCGGACACATTGCGAGCAAGTGTACGTGATATATATTAGTTAACAGCGAGAAAGACAGTATATAGAGTGAAAATGATACGGTCCGTTGACGGGGCGATGTGTGAGATGAATAAACGTTATACAGTTGGTGTATGTCAACTCATCTATTTATACAGAAATTTGCTTTAAGGTAATTGCTAGAGTGTCGGGTAAATCAATAGCCTGTTTAGTGATTATATTGTATGAGCGGCAAACTCACCATCAGTTTCAGATCGATTGATAATCATGATAAAGAATTTATTCGTGTATATCATTTTCTGGAAAGATACGTGCGAGTAATATTGAACAGTTCTCTACTATTCCTCCACCAGTATATATATTCATGACAGACACGATTTATAGATGAAAACTGTCGAATTGTTTGGATTTGTAATCTACAAAAGTTTCGTCCACCCTCTAGATATTCCACATCGAACGTTACGAGGTAATTGGTGGTATTTAAGTCTCCGACAATATTGTTGTAGTTCGCCCCCAATGGTATAGATCGAGATCCCCCGTGCCACTTGCGTCTACGTGATCGAAATAACGAGGTAATTGAAGCTTTCGTCTATTGCTGACAAGAGAGAATGAGTGAGATAGAGCGAGCACAGGACAAAGTGCAGAGCAGAGGAGACTTGGAAGATCAAATTCCCACGTGAGGGACGGATAATGTTGTTGGTGAAATCCCATTGGGAATTATGTTATTTGATGAGCAATCATACTGTGGTGCATGTAAAAACATTGTGCGGTCATCATGTCGAAGATAGATGGCTCTGTGGTATTATTGATCATTAAAATTTTATATTTTTCTGTGTAAACGTGCAGATATTTCTTTGATTAAATTCTCAAGTGATTCTTATATATATATATATAAATGCAGCAACAGGTTTAATCTTCATATAGAGTGAATGGGTACTTCAGCTTTGATTTATATTGATTGTGCATATAAAATTGAAGGGAAATTGTTAGTGTGACTGTATGTATGTATATATATATATATTACTGGTGACATTGTAGAATGGCAAAGTGAGAGATGATGGCTGGTGTAGGGTGACTTGGAATCACTAGATAGAAAAGTGGGATTCGAGAAATAGAGAAGGTAAAAGCTTAATGCAATCGATCTCAAAGTTATTCCAGGAAGTAAATTAAGTACGCCAATCTTGGCGAAGCGATAGAACGTGATTATTCTATTATAAAGGGGTCGAAGGTCGGGAAATGAATCATGATATAGAGGAGAAATATGAGTTTAAGGTGAATGAAATAGAGAGTGTGTAAGAGTGAAAAAGGGGTTGGTTGTCGACAGATTCAAGTGGTATGCCTACCGGTACCGCGATCTTGTGATTTCTTTGATTATGATGAAAATGCATCTGATGCATGACCACAATAAAAATCTTTGCGTATTTTCACTGTATTCTATAAATAATGAATCAAAATTTACATATCTATTGTCAATATGTATATAATAGCCAGTTAGATTGTTTATAGTTGCGAACATACGTACTTATGTTTATTTATATGCTATCTAAATAGTGGTGAATTGATCGACCATTTTGCTTTCTCTTACAAATAGATCTATATATATTTATATATATATATATATATATATGTATACACACGATAGTGCTGATGGTATACAATAATTTAGCATAATCGTTCGATCGTGGAGAATGAGTTGGAGGCTAGTGGTGCATTTAGTCCACATACACACATATACACATATATATATATATATATTATAATATACAGAACTCTGTGAGTTGAACATACAACTGGCCTCCAATAACCGCGAAACGGATAAACGCAAACACGAGGTGGGTTCGTGCAGCCACGCCCGTCGTACTTTACCGTCGTAATCCCAAAGCAAGCAGCGTATAATGCAGACATATGCGTTAACAGTCCTACCAAAACCCAACAAACATACGCCAAAATGTCATTGAACTTAAGTTGAATGTATTTATATATTTCCCGAAATATGTATATATAAATAAAAATATTAACAATACAATATAATATAAATGTTTTCCATTTTTATGTTGGATACATTTTGAGTAATGGTGCGAAAACTTAATTTTAAAGATTGAAATTTATTGCAAAGATAATATACACGTACCATTAGTATTTATTATTGGCTGTCGTGGCACGTCCGCTATAATTTAAAATAAATAGGTGGACACACATTGTCGTGGTCCAAGCTCAAACCCCGTTCCCTTAGAAACGTAATTCACGTTGACTGACGCTAACTCTACTTGGATTACTCCTATATACCCATTTCTCTTCTCTCACTTCCTCCCTCTTTCTGTATTCTCTTCGTCTCTCTTCCGTATATATATATATCTCTCATATCACTATAGATACATCACCACGATCGCACGGTGAAATAACCATATCGTCGATAGTGAGCTTACAAGCATACGGTTATGTTGATTTACTCCGCTCAATCCGGTTGGGACTTTAATTATCGCATAACTCCATTCCTCCCGTTCTCTCTTCCTCTCTTTCTCTCTCTCTCTCACTCTCCCGCTCTCTGTATGTTTCTTCGCGTGCTTTCCATCCACCTGCAGAGGATTAATTTACCGGCTGTTACGGCAAAAGGGGCGATTCTCTTGAAAAAAATAAAAAATATTTCTATGAATTAAATAGGGTGATTTATATAATTATTATTTTTCTGACTATTATTATTTTTTTACCGACTGCTTCAAACTTTTCAATGAGGTTTGCCTACATTTATATACATGTATATATAACTGGAAGTTTTGAACTTTGGTGTATAGTTCATTCCTCGTAATTCCGTGCAATTCTATTTGCTTTCAACGAATGGTAGATAGCGAGAAAAAGAAATAAACCAGTAAAGACGAGGAGTTGTATATGTATATATACACATATAACAAAGAGCAATGGAGTTACCCGCGCGGTTACACGTCACTGATTCTTCGTTCTTGACTATTTCCCCAAGCACTATTTATACACATATATAACACATACACATATATATATATATATTCGTCATTTTTTTTTGTCGTTTATTCTTTATATCTTTTTTATTTTGTTTTTTCGACCTGAAAGTCCAAAAGTTCCATATATAAAACCGTTAGTTGTGCGGTGGCAATAAATGAGTGTAACACGGCTCTTCTCAAGTTAGTTTTACACTCAAGTAACACATATAAACACACACATATGTACTACGACATGGAGTAATATGAATCGACAAAAGTTGGACGTGTACATAGATTTAGTAATACGTGTGAATGATTTATGCACTGAATTATCTCGTTATTTCATCATTCAAGTGCATTGTGCAAGGTGGAATTTTGATGGCGGTTAATGTCGAGGGCAATTGAGAGAGATAACTGTTGAGGTAGCGAATTTGATGACCGGCCTCACTACCTATATATATATATATATATATATATTGGTGAAGGTTTGTAAAGCCACGCGGCTCACTTTGTCGACCGCTTCATCCGGTCTTATCCGATAATGCTAATTCTATTTAGACAGTATACGTACGGAAGGGAGTTTGCATGGGAGATAGCGAGATAGCGACATGGCAGCTCTATATACACAGCTGTAATGTCATAAGACCTTTTAATATGATCGCGACTCCCGAGCGTTGATGCGTTTTAATTTTGTATCCGGGTATAGAGTCATGTATTGTACATTGTGTATATGTATATGTGTGTGTGCAATTGAGAGGAAGAGGCAGTGGTACAGAATTACAATGGAAAGAGAATGGAGGAAGATGAGGAAGAACGAGATGCGGTCAAGTGTAGAAACGTTGGACTAGACGTACCGGATGGCTGACCCATAATTCCGCAATCAACGGTGATAATCCCCCTTTCGTTTGGAATTTGCATTACAATGAATCGCGAGTAAATCTGGTGGACGTTGTTTTATGAAAAAAAAGTGTATGTATATATATATATATATATAACTCTGTAGGTTTACCGAGGGAATACCGTTGCGTTGTTCATTGGTGAAAAAACCACATGAGGATAACGAAATTTATTTTACTTTCCAATCAATTATTCTTAATAAAATTATTCTGTATAATTTTTTTTTTTTTTTCGTGTTGGCCATTTAATACATGGGTTTTTAATTTGAACATGTCACGAAAAAATCATTAAATTGTGATAATAGGAGAATGGGATAAAGTGATATGAGGTTTGATGATAGAGTGGCGATTTGATATTCATGTACCCGTTGAATTTTCAAATTATCTCGAGAGTAAACGGGACAAATGCGGATCTGATTGATTCGATGATGGAATGCATTCATCTGCTAAACCCTGTCAGATTTTTTTTCAATATTTTAATACTTTTCATTTTTTTTTGTGTTCGTCGACAGACAGCGAGAGCTCATACAAAGCTTTATATGTATATATGTGAATATGGATGACGGAGATAGATGAACACCGGGAAAGTAACTGTTAAATAAATAACGCGATTTTAATGTTTTTCGTTTAAATATCGTTCAGATATATCGGGAAAAATGGAAATTGCCTCAGGACGGATTAATTTCATTAAAAATGTAAATAAATTTTTTATAGTATGTTGCTGTACTGCAACAAATTTCGATGAAAGGATATTTTTTTTTGTTCAGTACAGGTACAACGCATTCGATAGTTCCAAAATCGTTTTAATTAATAGAGCTGTGATGAAAGAAATACGTAATAAAATGAAATGAAAAAAAAATCAATGGATATGTGCTCTTGGAATAAACAAAAACGTATAAAAAAAATGTTTATAAAGAGGATATTAGTGTTACAGTTATTAAAATGTATCCAACTATATTTTTTCAATTTTTCTCTTTCATTTTATCTCTATTGTGTTCATATATACAGTAGGACATTTGTAACACAAGCTGTCCCCCATTATTTTTATTGTTATTAAGTCATAACTGGTGTATAATGCTAATGCTCGGGTCATATCAGTATGACCACCTACAGTGCGACGAAAGATTGTCTCATATATATTACACAATGGCTTTATGAACGCCCGTACAAAATAAAATGTAAATAATTGGACAGTACAAAAAATGGAATGAAAGGGAATCAAAATAAAACGAATATAGAACACGAAAGGTTATTTTTACTCGCGACGGAAAGACTGTAGTCCTATATGAAGACACTAACTCGGTTTTTCTATCATTGTTCTCTGTTTTATCGTGTTTCTCTTCATTTCTTATTTTTTCGTCTTCTCTCCCTCGAAGTTTGTTCTCTCTTTCGCTCTCCCTTCCATACTCATTCATTTTTACCTACGTTTTCAATGAATGCATAACAATGGAAACCGCGACAAAATATTCTTTATACATCCCCGTTACTTGGTAATACCCTTCCTACATACGTATCTATATGTGAAAAGAAAACTTTTCCTCCAGGGAAATATTTCTTCTGATAATCGGTTTTTGTATGATATATATATAGGGGATGTGAACCGGAGCGTATCATTTCGCTTCCAATCAAGATATTTCCTTCTGCAATTGTTTCGTTGGTTCAACTTTTTCAACAAACAAAATAAATGCAGCTAGCAGTACATATGTACTACACACATTCACACACAGATATATATATATATACTCCAAAAGTAAAATATATTTTTGTTTTTCATTGAAATGCGTTTTTCACTCACGCAGAATTCCATCCATGTATTTTTACGCATACCCACGGTTTAGCAATAAAAAAAAAATCCCTATCGATTGGTGTTTAAAAAATTTTCAATATCCCATCCCCTCAAATTATTCGTATATGTATTATAAAAAGTAAAATACGACAATTGTAAATGTTCATTATCAATTCAATAATTATCTCTTGGCTTTTTTAACATTACGACGAATACAGTCAATACTTTTAATCGGTTGTGCGACAAAAAATCGCGTGATCATACTCAGTGGGCAGCGAAATGGAAAACAAAGTTCAATTGAGATATAACATGCAGGGAAAACACTGCATAATCTTAATCGATTTCGCGGCTGGCCCATATATATTCAATATATATAGATAGAAAAATCTCGGGGGGGGGGGGGGTTATATAAGAAAAGCATTGCGGATCGGTACGTGACGACGGGCGATCATGGTGACTGATCCCGTGAGATGACGACCACTCCAATTTTCCTCTAATCCCAAGCAGCTGTCTACGGTGCCCCACGGGCATTTGGGCGTCGGCGTCTTGCGCGTCATTCTGAGTCTCTATACATTATACAGCCTTTCGCCTCATCTCCTCCATCATCAATATCATATATATATATATATATATATATATATTGAAGCCATATATGGATGTATTCATTGGAGGTATATATATATATATATATATCTCCATAATTTCATATCGACGAAGCGAATTTCCCATAGCTAGAGGCAACATCTGTATATACATAGAAATATCGTTGGTTCATTCGACGCTTGGCTTTTGCATATTCATGGGAAGGGAGAAACCATTCACGGATGGAATATTTGTGTGGGTGAGTGTTTCAAAAGGGGACGAAGTGAGAGGATAGTGAAAAGGTCCGGGAAAGTTGGGCATATGTCGTGAGGAAGTTTGCAACTATGGTATAGTGCAAATATTTTTGTGCGAGTGTTTCAGCGTATGGTCGTGTATGTCTATACATCGAGTTCAATAAGTAATGGAGCAACAAAAAAAGTGTGTGAAGGGAAGATGGTAAGGGATATAGTGATTGGAGTATAAATATCATGGAGGCGGAAAACTCAACCGGTAATGTTTGCAACATTTTTGTCATTTTACTCCACAGGTAATTGCAGGCGATTTTTCTACTGCGATAATGATATTAAAGGGACGAGGTACATAATGTTTATGTGCCTTGCGATAAAAGGATATATGGGATGTGGAGAATGGGCAGGAGAGTAGAGCGATATGTGTTTATACGAACAAATATGGGTGTTATATAGATTCGATGAATTAGATTGTTTGCGTAGCAATAATATGGCGGGGATTATGTGATTGGCATTTCAATAATAGTACCAGTGGGTGGCTTGCAAATGTGTATTTTATGTGCGTGTGCTATCGCTACTTAGTCGCATTCGATATAGAATATGAAAGTAGTGGACAATTCTTGTGGTCATTAGTTGTTCCTTACAGATAATAGAGAAAAATTATATCATAATATAACGAGTCATGGTATATCGACACACTTTTTCCCTATTCACGTCATTTAGAAACATTTTACTTGTGTTTGTTCTGCACAAAATCCACTGGGTGGAATAGTGGGTTACAAAATACATCGATAAATTTAATCAATCCTTGTTCTGTGTATTTGCGTTGTGAATTTACAGAAACAGAGGAAAAAATTTAAATGACGCAAAGAAAAAAGAATTGTGAATAAACTCACTATAGAAATTATTACGTAGTAGCGTGAAGGCCTTAAAAATATTTCCGTTTTAATTCGCGGACTTGGCGCGAGTGGCATTTTGGGATTCATGAATATGGAATAAAAATCCAAACTCTATATTTTCATCCATTGCACACTGAGCTCTTGGCATTTTTACTTCCCTTGGTGAATTTTTTCCGAGCATTTCATTTTGTTTTTTGTTTTTTTTTTGTTCCTCACCTTTCAACGCGGCTCTTGCACTTTCACATGGCAATAAAACATAAATAAAATAGTAAACAAATAAACATCAATATTATTTGTGTAACAATGAAAACAAAAATAAAATAAATGGTGAACAACTTGATCATATTTTTTACTCACCCAGATTTAATGAAGCTCGCGAATGCCTGGATGATACTTTCGGAAAGTACAATCTCAGATTTAGTGTAATTAGTTCTTCGAAAGTATCCAAATCCATCAACGAGCGGCGCACCAAAGACATAGGGTAATTCTTCTCCATGAACAGTTCCCATTTTCTACAATAAAGAACACACAAAAATAAAATACAAATACAATATGGAATGAAATGAAATAATAAAAATAGTGAAATGGTGAAGTGAGACAAATGTAAAAGATATATATATATATATATACATTGCATCGATATGGCCATGAATCTCTGGAGTCTCATTTCAAATGAGAATGACAGCCGTTGGAAAATGGTTCCCTATAGAGATAGGTAGCTAGACTTTCTCACGAAAGACAGCGTTGCCAGATTGGCGCGATGTTGAGTCTCTGGATGGTTATATACCCATTCGTTCGTTTCGCGAAAAGCGAACGGTATAGCACAAGATACACATATATTTATATGTACACATATAGACATGTGCAATTGTATATATGTTTACTGCACTATACTCGGGCGCGTTTGTATCCGTAATGTATCGTCGAGGAGCGCTGGGGCGTGCTTCCCGGAGAATCCCCAGTGACGACTTCCGGTGCATCATTCCCAACTTGCCAACCCGCGAGATTCGTTATCGATTTCCATTCGTCTCGTTTGCCATTGAATCATTTTCACTCGCTACCAGACGTGCTCGAACGAAGATATTCAAATGACAATTTATTACGTCAATATATATATATATATATATATATATATATATCTATATATTTGTATATATAGATCATATTTGGCGGATAATTAGATTGATCGCTTGGGGCGTGTACAGATATCAACTGTATATATAATCCAGCATCGTACCCTTCTCGCTCAATCAACTATCTTATGTGTGCTTGCACTTCTGTGCATCCTATGGCAAGTTCTTGACAATGATGGAATTCAGTTTGTGAAACAACTGCGATATACTGTAAGACAATGACAAATATAACAATGTAAAATTCATGGTGTCTCTTCGTCTTTCTCATTCTTCTATTTGATACATCTCCAGATTTACTTTCGACACCTTCTCACTCTACTAACTTCATTATAATTGTAAGCAACGAAACCTTACTTCTAAATTATCCTTTTCTCTGCACTAGAAGCAACAGTCAAATGGTTTTCATACCTTACGCTTATTTATATTTACATGTACATATCTTCATCATAATATTGTGTCTTTTGTGCATATGAATATTATTCTTTGTATCTTTTTATGCATATTAATTTGTTAGATTCATTCGTATGTTTCATATTGAAATTCAGTATATTTATTATTATAAAGTACATGTGAAATTTATTCAACTATATACGTTTGAGAAATAAGAATTGTAATGAGAAAGCTTCAAATACACCAATATCTTTATTTGGAAAGTTGTGGAGATTGAGATATTGGTAAAATGGAATGAGGTGACCGATACAATATCGTTTCGAGATGTGTAGACATCAATTTCGTCAGATTGTAAGACGGGTTAAAGGGGTTCTAAAAGTTTCGAGTCCAATATGTTGATATATATGTATATATATACATATATATATATTTATCAGAGTGAACGAGAGGCTAGAAAAAAAAGAGAGTGCTCGGAAGACTCTTCGTGGTTACACATACTGATTCAAGTGGTGCCTTCTGTTCCGAGTCGATGACAGGAACGCTCCCAGACATGATACTTATATATATGAGGGCGGTCCAATAAGTACTTAGCTTCACTGCCCGATGGGGTGCACTCGCAAAAAAAAATTTACTGTCGTGAAGAACATTCTCATAGACGGCTACTGTCGAACTTTCAGCTGAATCGGACGCGCAGTTTCGTTTTGACCGCCGGTGGAAGCGGACGTGTCCGCGCAGTTTAGAAAAATGGAAAAAGAGCAATATCGCCGACCGGATGATTCGATTCTTGTTTTTGGAAGGGAAATCACTCAGTAAAATCAAAGACCGCTTGGATGCTGTGTACGGTGACTCTTCTCCTTCGATCGCCACCGTTAAAAATCGAATCACTGACCGATATTGCTCTTTTTCCATTTTTCTAAACTTCGCGGACACGTTCGCTTCTACAAACGGACAAAACGAAACTGCGCGTCCAATTCGCGTGAAAGTTCGACAGTAGCGGTCTACGAGAATGTTCTACACGACAGTAAATTTTTTTTTGTGATTGCGCCCCATCGGGCGGTGAGGCTAAGTACTTATTGGACCGCCCTCGGATATATGTATATATAAATATAGCAACTATCAAGACCTTATATAGAATATGTGGAGTATTGGTATCGAAAGCGATTGTCGCTGTATCAATAGACGCGGTCACTCTATTGATCTAGCAAATAAAATATGAAAAATACAGAAGTAAAAATTGTTCTTGTGCTTTTTTATTTTTTCTTTTATAATTTTTTTTATTTTTTATTACAAAATCTCTATTGCACGTTTGGCACTGAATTTCAAACCGCAAGGCAAAATGAAGATATTGTATGCATATATTTAATACTATCGGATAAAGCAATATGACATAGACCACTTGGCTGACTACACTTGGCCGTAACTACTGGCGTTACTGCACCACGAATCGATTTTATACACATATATACATGAATACGTTGAATGTTCTCTATAAGTCACCGTTGTGCACTAAACTCTACGTGAAGATCACGATGGCGATTAAATGCAATGACCCAATGGACTTAATCTTATCTAAAATATTCCAGTGCAATTTTCCAAAGTAGCGATTAATCGATTTAATGTAATTAATTATTATGATTATTTTCGATTATATATAACACTATCATGAGTATAAAAATCGCAATTGATTTTATCTGTACTGCCCCATAAATAATTTCACTTGCCTTGAGATTTTTCTGGATAAATAGATAGTTTTCAAGGGGAAAAAGTGTAGTTTAAGATAATCAGGCTTAAGTGTTTCTCACAAATGCACAGAAGAAATGAAATAAAAGTCTTGAATATCCTATATATATACTATGAGGGGAAATTCGTAAACCAACACCATATATAAAAGTCAAGTGAGTAACGGGACTTGTGCGCTAGTAAAGCGAAATGTCAGGCTTCCATATGAGGGTCGAATGATTAAATGATACTTCATTCACTTAGGAGCATCGGGAAAATATCGCACATAAAATTGGTATACCGGCAGTATTCTTTAGTTCGCGTGTGTCAGTCAACCGTCGGATTTAACGGTATATATATGGAGCGGTTGTGTATATATATACACATAGTTACATATATGTTTTATACACGATAGACAAAATAAACCGATATTTGAAGAAGAGTAAACCAGTTTTATTTCACTTGGTGCAAAAAAATTTTTGAAGAAATAATTTATATTGAGGTGTGCGCATGAAGGTCGATAAGCATTCAGAATATCCCACAATGTCACATCAAATTTGTCAATTGTCCCTTGTCCGTATGCGATTGTATACATACATATATGTATATATTACACTTTTGCATATATAGATATATATGCAGATATATATTAATGGTTGTCGCGCTCTTGATTTATGGGGCGAGAAAAAGATATTTATATACGTCGAGCGAGCCAACAAATTGCGGATGTCATGTCGATGGACAGCTCTCACGACGATCTACTGAATTATATTCAAATACTCCATCTTCACCTGACACTTCAAGTATCATATATAACATATTTTATATTTACCATTTTATTTTTCAACTTATTTTGTTTGTATTTATTTCAACAGGTATTTATTCTATTCTTCGTCGCTCTCCTTTTCTTCTTTTGTGTTGTTATTTTTTTTTTTCCATAATTGCCATTTCGTGCGAGGCGATATTTTATCAAATTATGGTGTAATTTGCACAATTACCTTTGTCCTTTGATATACTATGTACGTTTATTGTTCAGTGTTATACTTTATTCTTGACGGGTTCTCATTATATACCACTTTGCTATAATTTTCTCTAATTCATTTCGTGGAAGGAATAATATACTATTTTGTAAATTTATATGTGGATTTTTATGTCGATCTATCACGTGCAATAATTTGGTGGAGAAATTTTGAAAAGTGTATATGGGGCTTACGTTGATATAGAATTTACCAAGTACAAAGTTATAGAAGTGCAGGAGTATTCAAATTACGTTGAAAATGTCTTTCAGGGTCCGTTAGAAGTTCGTAAAGGCATGGAAAGTCCCTCTCACGTCTCTTATACCAGGCATAGGAACGATGTGCAACTTGCTCGGTATACGAAAGTTTCACGAGACTGTTTCATCAGTGCAACCGGTGAAAGAAAGATAAATGTAATGGATAGATGAGAAAGATTTGTGAAAAAAAAAAGAGAAAAGAGATGGAAAAAAGAAAAATTGAAGAAGACGACGAGCGAGAAATGAGAGAGGAAAAATAAAAATGATGAAATAAAAACAAAAAATATATTTCAACGTTTAATTAAATTACTTTTGTCACAGAATTTATAAATAACTATGAGTTGGATATGAGTGATGTGACGCTGCACAAAAGTAAACAAAAACATTGAGTGAAAAATATAATTGTATCCGGTAATAAGCAGAAAATTCTTTTGACATTTTCATTTTTCTTCAGTATTTTTTGCTAAATATAATCATATTTACATTCTTATCGCACTTCATTATATTCTTTGCACATCAAACAAACTGTGTGCAGTTGTGAGGAATGATATAATTGGTGGTTTATCAAACAATTTACTGTTCTACAGAGTGAATCGTTATCCAGATCAAAATCATTATATACTTTAACACATATGTACGTCAATCTTTGATATGATAATATTTTTAGATAAAATGAAGTTTTTTTCGATAACACATGAGCGAAGGAAAAAAATTATTAAACAAAATTGCAATTTTATTCTCGAGTAAAGGGATGGTTTCATGCAAGTGTTTAACATATCATCACGATAAGTAAACACGTTGGTATTATAGACAAATACAAGGTCGACTTTGCAAGTTCTCCATCATATACACATAAATATATATGACTATAAAATTTTCTCATGTATTCATCAAAGTGTGAGAAACAAATGCTGAGCTTTCGATTGTTATGTTGAGCAAATATCGGAAAATTTTTTTCAACTAAATATCTATGAATATATAGGTATATATCTATTACTTTACCACCACAAACTATTTCATAAAATACACAGTTGAATGAATAAAATTCAAATTTCTCAGATGAAACGAAGTAAAAGTGGAATAAAAAAGAAATAAAAGAAAAAATGCATAGTCTCTGGGACTAGTGCCAAAGGCATTCTATTTCATAGTGTTGAGCGTCGCAGTAGAAAGAAAAAAAAAATACTCATCACAGCGCTACCATGACACTCACATAGATTTAAATCCAACTGAATAATACGCGCGACAACGTGATGATATTTTTGAATATATACATGTACAAAACACGAACGTTTGATAGTTATTTTATTCTTCTTTCTCTTTTCCATCTTTATGGCATGTGCATATTCCTAACATCATAGAACCTATAATTCCGTATTATTTTCCTTTTACCGCCACTCTCACATATAACGATATAAAATTATATATATTGCTCCTTACCGCCTATAGACATATGTAAAGTGTCCACAAAATGGCGTCCAATATATATATATTGTGCAGTGCGAAAATGCCTGTGCGAAATGTTCCTGACGTCCATACGAGAAACAATGCTCGGCTCGACTCGTGCTTGCGTATTGTTTCTATTGCCTATTATTTTCGTGTCGCTCACGTGAACACGAACATTGGAGAGCAACACCAACCAGTCGTACCATTACTCTTGTGTGTATTGGTAACACAGTAACATGCTACATTCAAGTACATATATACATATATATATATATATTGTGCGATGGCTCTTGTGTATGAGCGTCGCATCTTCCATTTTGGTATGTGTGCAACGTCGCGTGAGGCAGTTCCGTCATGGCGGTGTAGCCGAGTTTGCTTGGTGCTATATACGCTAAGGTATATTCATACATATAAATATATATATATATATATATATAATATATGTGTGTATGTCGGGCGTTATCTCGACTTTGTATAGTTCAGGTCATCTGCCTTAACACACCCAGTACTCTCTTCTCGCGCTTTTTCCATTTCTATTTCGACTTCAGCTCACACTCTCGTTTCTTTTCTCTCCATTTTTTCTCTTCTTTCCCTTCTCGTCTCTATTTCATTCGTGTATCAGCCGCTTCTCGATCACACGTCTCTTCTATTTTTATTTTACGCCTGATGTGTCTTCCTTTTTTCTGTCCCACAATCCTCCAAGTTATATACCCCATCGCAGCAGCGCAAACCTATATCCTATACATGTATATATACTGTACTATATTGTCAAATGCGTCTATTCTATTTTGATGTCACATGGCGAACGGGAGAGGGGGGGTGAGTAAAAAAAAAATAAAATGTCATTCGTATATATGTCGCACATATAGGGTATATATAAAGGAGCCAGGTTTTGTGATCATCGAACGTAGCAAATCCGCATCTATAAAAGCATACATACATATATACATACACTTATGTATAAATAAACTATGTGGCTGTCGTGTGTTTCCTATCTGACAATTTCTGTTTTACATTATCCGGATGATAGGGTTTTCTATGTGTATGCTCTTACGAGAATTTCATTCACGGCGTGACAGTTTTTTTGAATGTGAAATGTGAAAAAAAAAGACAACAATGTACAGGAAACTATTTATTTAGATGAAAAATAATTCTTAGCAATATATTCTCTTTGCAGCTAAATGAATATGTTAACTTTGTATTAAATATGTGTCCAGGTGTACTGAAAATTCGTGTAGCGCTGTGATGAAATCGCAGTTAGTCACACCTATATATAATTGTATATAGTTTGTATATGGTATATATATAATATGTATAAGAAAGTACATGCAGTTATATGTATGAGAAAATAATGAAGAGAATGTTGAGAATAATGGAGCACACAGTAAGGGGTTGCAAGGGGTCACAGCGGGTGCTTGTGTTTGTCTCAGAGATTGCCACAGTAAGAAAAAATATATATATATATGTATGTGCATAATAACACGTTTCTCCTCGTGATGGTAGGTACTTTCAACATTCTATTTGTTATGCAGGCGCCGCTAATTAATTTACTAACAAACGACACGAACGAGTAGAGCAAAATCCATTGAAATATTCTCTTGGCAGTTAAACATACATACAAATATATACATGCACGTAACTTTACTCAAATACGTAAAAGTAAATTAATAATATCTCTCAGGTGACTTCATTCAGTGATTATTGTCTGTCCACAAGATATGATGAATAGAGCACTTGTCAATGTTGGGCCATTATAAATCTTTATCGTTTGTCCGATATAATTATTACTACGCTCTCATTCAAGTGTACTAACTGAATTCAAACACACTGATTGTATAAAAAGAAAAAAAAAAGAAAATATGTATGTCGACATATTTTCTTTTGATATAATGTGAAGTAAATAATTCGACAGCGAATTTCAGTGAGATTTAACTGAAAGTTCACATTAAAATTCACTATTTATATTCTACTAAACGCTGCAGTTATATTGAATTATTGGAGAAAAATATGAATCCATATTCGTATAAATGGTATATATATATATAACTGTATGCTCACTTGAGCATTTTCAATCTCTCTCGCATACGCACATACTTACACTATACACACAAGGGCAATGGAGAAATTGCAATCGCGTCGAGTGCGCATTAACGGTCGTTTGTGGCTATGCCAAGGCACATTCCTTGTATATAGCTGCTCGCAACTCAGGCATCTTTAGTTCCAGTACATACATAGAAATCGATGCAATGACACATTTATAGTGTTTCACTAACCAACAATTTCTTAAGTGTCGTGTTTAAGGTAACATGAATTCACACCCAAGTTATTATTGAATAAGAACACTCCACATTACATTTTATCCACATATATATACATAAACATAAATTGAACAAAGATAATATTCTGAATATACAGGTCATTCATCTCATTTCAACGTAAATACACAATTATCCGTGACGCAGACGTGGTCCTATTCCAATTGTCGTCCGACGATACATTATTGGATGTGAATGCAAGTATATATATATATATATATATATATATATAT
>CAJUYH010004927.1:0-25116 GCA_910591685.1 Galerucella tenella | reverse complement strand
ACGAATTCAAATATGAAAAATTATGTAACTGAAAATGATAACAAAATAAATGGAGACAGGTCTATTGATGATGGACTTGTGTTCCGTCACTGACCATTAGTGGCAGCACTTCCCGGACTGCACTTATTCGCGCCCTTAATTTGAGTGGTTGGCGCATCTCGTTCATGCGTACAACCCTCATTAATATGCCTGAGTCAACCGCGCAACTCGTCAATAATTTTGGGTCTATCAACGGTCATCACTATCACTTTCAACTCACCACCAACCTCTTGAGGACGCCGACTCATCCTTTTACATTCATTGTTCGACCAGCTCTCATAGTGTACGTGTCCAACTCGTGCTAACTCGTTTTGTGTACTCGCTGTTCTAAATTACGTATAAAGTGTAATTGTTTTGTGAAACTCGTTAGTGCAACTCATGTGAGACTCAGTGTGTATGAATGCAATAAATAACATTAATTTATAAGCGCGACTCGCTGTGTGTTTGTACTGTGTGGAAGCGTGCTACACGAGGTATTGTCTCGTGGCGTCTGACCACGCGGTCAATCATTTATTTCTCAATTTAAAGTCAACTCATTTTTTAGTGCACCCTTATTGATTCAACTCAAGTTTAGTATCATTTAAGTAAACCAGTGCTGATCACTGCTTGTAATCACATCAGTGAAACTCATTTAATTATGCATCCTCATTTTGTTCAACTCATTCAGATTGGCACTGAACTCAGAGTACATTTTCAACTCAATTGAATTATCTTATTATTAATCAGTGTTGCTCAGGCATTATATTTATACTAGCGTGAATATGTGTGAGATAAGAAATTTTGTTTATATTTTTTGTTACAAAAAAATTAATGTTATCAATCTGTCTCCACCACAAACACCCCGTCAAACTTCCAGCAGTCATTTTTAACTTGTTTAGTAACATCTCAAACAACTTGTTATTTCGGAAACATCATATGAGCAAGAAGTAATGGGTGAAGCAACGCAGGAACAAATTGCATCTGAGATAATGAACAGTGATTATCATGAATTCGATGTCGAAAAAAATAGTATCGTTCGAGTCACAGGATCAATTAGTAATGTCAGTGATTACTCTACAGCTAATGGAAAAAACGATCGTCTGAACACTAAAAATGCCGATGATGGAAAAAATGATGTTCCAACGAATGTCGTCATAGAGATGCCAAACGTTAACCAAAAGGCTGCCGTTGATGATATATTAATCACTATCGAATTGCATGACAAAGATTTGAATGATATAAATGCGAACGCGAATAATACTAGTACTGTTGGAGAGACGCTATTGCGAGAAGATATGTGTGTGCCGGTAGACGATCACTGTAATACCAATGAAGAACAAGGGGCTATTTTCAACAGTGATACGACGAATGAAGATATCCAACAAGAATAGCATTCTGTATATGTGCCCAGTGTAAATATGACTGAAATTTCAGATAATGCTCCTGATTTGTGTGGTGCAAAATATGTCAATGTATGCTCTTCAAACCAAAAGAAATCTGCTGTTGACAGTCGACAGTTGAAGATTATTGCCTCTAACGAGTCAGATGGAGAATCTTCTTCAGAAAAACATTTTTGCAAATTTTGCAAAAAATTACGTGTCAAAATAGGTCAACATCTTACAAATCAACACAAGTCAGAAGAGAAAGTGAAGCGATTGCTCGTTCATGACGCTAAACATCCCGAACGGTTGCGCTTACTTACCCAATTGCATAACGAAGGTGAATATCTTCATAACAGCGATAGTAAGTTTAATACTGGAATGCTAATTCCATGCCGACGACCTCAAAAGAAATTCGACCGTACTTCTGACGATTTTGTATGTAGAAATAACTGTTTGGGTTATTACGGAATACAAAGTCTACGTAATCATCACATAAAATGTAATAAAAACCACAAAAAAGGAGAAAAAGGTCAAATTGCAGAAGGTCGAAAATTAATTAAATTGGTACACATTGGGGCTGATTTACCATTGAGAAACTCATTTACATCGTTTCACGATGATGAAGTAGCACGTTTTGTCGAATATGATAAACTTCTGATTAAATATGGAAATCAACTGTGTGAAAAATATACGTATGACCATCAAGAGGATATGCTTAGAAATGAGCTAAGACTATTGTGTCGCTTCGCATTAGCTGTGAAAAAATTGAATAAACGTGTTACATATTCCGCATAGATTTTCCGAATTAACTATTATGATGATATTATCATGACGATTCGAATTGTCGCAGAATATGATGAGAAAAACAGAACATAGAAAATTCCATATAATGCTACAACGCTTGGTACTCAAATAGAAAAATGCGGGAAAACACTTTTATCGAGCGTTTTGAAAACACAAGATGCTGATATTGAAGCGGAAGTTCGAGATTTTAATGACTATTTTCACAATGAATTTCCTATAATCAATAAAAAAGTGTTGGAAGATATGAATAAAGTCCGACGAAACAAGCAACAAGCTTTGCCAACGCAGCAGGACATTGCTAAATTGTATGCATATGTTAAAAAAAATTTGATCAATCAATGGTAATTCTCCAAAAAAAATTTGACATGGCGGCGTGGAGACAATTGAGTGAATCTGCTCTAATACTTCTAATGATGTTCAACCGACGAAGACCTGGGAAAATCGAACGGTTTTTGAAAGTGAATTATGAGAAAAAAGAGACAATTACTACAGTACTAAACTCAGATATTCATAAACATGTATCAATAGCATCTCAACAGCAAACATCGCAATTCGTTCAAGTCCTTATCCGCGGAAAATTAGGGAGGACGGTTCCAGTACTCATCCACAAATATTTGCGCAACTACATTAACACTGCCGATGTGGAATATGATAATGTATATGTATTTGGAGTTTCCAAATCAAGCGGTCGAAAAAAAAAATATTTCAGAGCATGTTCTCCTATAAGAAAATTTCCAGATGCATGTGGTGCGGCAATACCATCCACTCTTTGGGGTACAACCCTTCGAAAGCATATCGCTACGTATACTGCCATGTTAGGCATAGAAGAATCTCAAGTTTCGGACTTGGCCAATTTTATGGGACATCATACCAATATACACAAAGATATTTATCGTATTTCTAATGGTCTAAAAAATATGACGGAAGTGTCTCGTTTGTTAGCAGCAGCAATGGGTGACGATGATAGCGAAGCAGAATCTGACGTTGATACAACATCGACAAAAAAGCACTACCAAGTTATAGATGGTAAAATTCAACTTAGTAGCGCATGTGACGCTTCTGATTCCAATGACAAAGAGTCATGTCCGTCCACTACTCAATGTCATACTCCAAATGGACGACAAAAGCGTAACGCTGTTTACAACGATTCTTGTGATGATGAACCAGAGTCATCAACTTCGCAACGCCGGAATTCAAAAATACTACAATCTCAAGTTACTCGATCCTTAAATGACAATAATGAATCCAGTGATGATGAACTTCAATTTCCTGTATCGAAGTATACATCAAAAAGGCACAGAATTCATGTCACGGACTGACTGAAATATGCGAAAATAGGGGCGGCCTATAACTAGCACGGACCAATGAGATGAGCCTTTGACCTACTACTGTGAGATAGTGCAGAAGGTCAGGGGTAAAAAAGTGATGAAGACGGAAGTCGAAAGCATTCCCAGAGAGCGATCAACTAGGGCAAGACGTGAAAATGAAAGTAGAAACAGCGAGAAAAGTACACGTAATCAGAAGTGAGTCTGCTGAAAAATCGAGGGCCGTCCTGAAGGTGATCGAAGATGATCTTGACCCGGACGAGGAAGCCCAGCAGCCAAGATACATTATTGACGATCGGCAAGAAAACGGATAGAAAAAGCGAAGGACGATGGAGGCTAACCACGAGACGCATTGGATACGCCGGAAGCATCTTTCCGACCTGTCTTTCGGCAGTGTGGCATAGCGCGATATGTATTGGGGTGAAAAGTTCGGTCGGGCTGGGAATCAAAATAATAGTACGAATAGCAACGTGCACTTACCGCAGATGGCGCAGAGGAATAAGCGAGATCGCGGGGTCATAATTGTGCATGCAGAAATGTATATCGTTAAGGGGTGACAACAATGAGTGTGACGAGGACCGACAACCTGCCATTACCGTGTGTGTATATTAGGCGAGTGAGTATGTACGTATGACGAGTATATGAATTCAATGGTATTATTATACTAACCAAAAAATTGAAGATCACGAAAATAATAGCGATGAATTTTGGATCAAAAAAAGAGTGTTGCAACTTGAAACAACCTAACATTTCATTTGGTTCTCTGCAAACTAGTACTCAGAATACATCTGCTAATAGTCCTACAACTTTAAATTTGATACAAGAAATTGCATTTTTCACGAATCTACTGTTGTGCACTTCTGCACGCCTCCACAAACTGAAATTAAATTCGAGTTATGTGTGGAAAATATTGATTACAATACAGGCCATATTAATGATTCACAAACGTACGACTGCCGCATATCTACATGGGAAATCAAACTCTTCCAAATAATTTTCCTATTTTGAATCTATTTTGGAATGAGTGACATATCGGGAGATGTCGCCATCTCTCAAGCATAGGTCTGTCCCTCTCAGACACACGACACTCTTCTGGGTATCGGCGCGCAGCTCTACCACCGTTAATCGGGAGAGTGGGGCCAGTTGCCTGCACTAGAGACAGCACGCTCGATACCTGATCTTGAACTCTTCCAATCTTGGCTTCGGCACGCATGGAGTACACATGTACATGGTTTTTTTGGTGGATGTTACACTCGGTCAATTGTCGGCATATTGCATCGGCAATCCTTTTTTCTTCGTAACCTTTTTTTCGGACAATATTTTATGAATTCATCAAATATCGTTTATTGTAATGAGCAGTCAGTCCTTTGGTTAATAAACTAACCGTGCTGAGGCTCTTGCACGGTTAATATGAACAATTTTTGTGTCGGCTCCCGTAACTACAATCAATTGCATCATTTTTCCCTCGCACCTCAATCACACTCTCATTGCAATCTTGACGTCCCCGAATTTCGGGGCTGCTTAAACAGAATCATTGTGACAATGAGCCTATCGAGTTTGTACATACGAATTATAGCGGTAAGTGAATTATCATTTTCAAAGCTGTAGAATTCCGCTATAAATTAGTGTTCAAAATTGGTCAACACAGCGGCCAACACTTATGACGGCAGCACCTACTGGGCGCCGTCACATACACACACCAACACAACAGTGTCGGCTGCGCGAAATCTCATATACACACTTACTCTCTCTTGTCGCCTGCGCGCGACTCTCACACATGAACTTACGCAACTAGGCACATGCGCACGCCGCTCATGTACACAAACATACACACTTATGTCGCCTGCGTGCGACGCTACACTTACGCACTTACACATTCTCTCTCTGTACAAAGCTTTCAAGCAACAGCGTCTTCTCAAGTGAAACGCATGGTCGTTCTCTAATATATCATCTCATTTAAATTAAGTTTGCTCGTTCACAACGTGAATAAATATTATAGTCTCAAGTGCAACGCACTGGGCATAATTTGCCCAACACTTGAGTGGTAAAAGAATTGCAGTGAAGTGATTAATACAATCATCAACTGGCCACCAAAGCAACGCCACGTGGTTTTCAATTATCATAATTTGTACATTCATCCACGCTCGTCATGGATGAATGTACAATCATATAATCCCGTGAATACTACAATCATACAACTCAACTCTCGCACAATCTCATGCATCTCGACACAATAGCATTCGCACACTCTTACAACCAATCATCTTGGTGACGCCATCAACTAACTATTTGTGATCTCAACTATACGTGCACGTTTTAAATAAAGAACAAACATTTTACCTGCGACTCATTCATTCAATTCAACCTCGTGTAAATATCTCCCGGCAAAGCTCATAATAATTCAAACTCTCAAACAAATTAGCAATCATCACCATTTGATGCATAAAATTGAATTTTAAATTATCAACGTTCAAATTTTCTATATAACTCAGAACAATAACAATTGTGAATTCTCGGGTTGAAATTTTAATGAACTAATGATATGAGCATCAACTTATAATTCATCCAAGATATTTTTCAATCACTATATACGGTTATTTTTGTATGAAATTACATACGAGGTTTGTTCAAAAGAAAAGGTGAATTTTGAATTTTCGCTGGCTCTGTACATTCGATTATCGAAATTTTTTTGTTATGTTGGTACATATATGTTTATTATATGGTGTAATTATTAGCCATTTTTGATTGGTTGTTTGTTTTTGATAACTGAAAATGTTAGTCACGTTTTGTATGTTCTTCGATTTTTTACTTTTGAAAAAAATGGACCAAAGAATATGTATTAAATTTTCTGTTAAAAATGGAATAAAGTGCTCTAACGCACTTAAAATGTTGATTGTGGCATTCGGCGAGTCTACTTTGTCTTAAAAAATTGTTTATAAGTGGTACAAGCGCTTTACAAAAGGCCGAGAAGATGTTGATGACGATGAGCGTCTTGGAGTTGCAACCACGTCAACAAGTGAAGAAAACATCGAAACAGTGAATAAAAGGGTTTTGAAAAATTGTCGAATCACTATTAGAGAAGTTGCAAAGGATGTTGGCATATCAATCGGCCCATGCCATGCAAATTTAATAACATTAAAATTTGTACAGAAATTTTGAGCAAAAGCAACGTCGCATTAGTATCGCTTTAATATAAGGTTGTCAAATATCTCCCTTCCGCCTTCCGACAGGGACCTGAATCAATGTTGGTTTGCTCAGCGATTAAATTTAACGTAGGAAAGTCTCACTACGCGTATAAATTTATTAAACTCGAAAACTTATATTAAATGATCAATTGATGAAAACAAAAAATAGGAAAGTATACTAATTGACAATTAATCATGTGCTAATGCACTTTGACGAAACGAATGAAAATAGAATGTTGTTGAATTGAGCGCGACTTATTAATTCAGTTGAGCATAATTACAATTTTGGTTTGAGAATTACAATTGCATTCAGTTACTGGCCACGCGGTCAATGACGCTTGAGTTTTGCAGAGAGAATATTAACAAAATAATCAAATATCGCACAAAATATAGATTGAGTTTTGTCACAAATTCATATCAGCATAATTATGTCGAAATTGAAATATTTAACCAATTGAGATTGATGAGATAATTAAGGTGAGACTTACAATTACCGTAGCGTGCCCAAATGGCGTCACCACGAGGTGTACAATAGTGTGAGTGCGTCTATATCTTAAGTCTAAGTTTTTACAGGTAGTTGTTCGAGCAGTACGATGAATAAGTTTTCGTTGAGGCACAATTAACCATAGATGTTCACTGAGCTGCACAAATTATCGTGAACTTTACTTTAGCACTAATCAACTGAATTTTAATTATCAATAATTTGAGACAAGCAAAAAATATGTCGCGTCCGCTTTCGACGGACAGTCCACGGGCAATGAGGATGAGCCGTAAACGCGGAAGCGAACTTGACTTATTCCATCGTCGTCATCTGGTGTGAAAATAGGCCAAGTTCACGGTCAACGCCCTGAGCCAATCAACGGTGAGAAATAGCGCAGCCCTTAAGACGCTACGGTCTCATTTGCATCGGTGACGACCATCATCCATGATGAGTCGTCACAATTGAGTAGCAACAATGCGAAAGTAGCGAGCAATCGCTCTGGGCGCCCTCTTAACCTCACTTGAGCAGTCAATCAATTATCAACTGCTCCCAGTGAAAACTGAACACAATCCAATACCAAAGAATTCAGATAATGAAAGTGTGACTAGTTGCAATATTTCGTCGTGCGGTTGCAATTATTTTCTTTAAATGATATCAGACATAAGAATAATATACTGAAAGTATAACTAGAGCTTATGGAATGTATATGTGCTAGATGTAGTTCGTGATATGTTATGATGGCGCAATTATGAATCATTTCGGCAACTTATTTCTTCTAATAACGAGAAATACATATAAAATGATTTATAATAAGCATTTTTTGAGTTCGCGAAACTACTATATGTATAAATAAATATATTAAACGTAGATATTAATTTATATTGGTTTCGCAAGCTCAAAGTATACTTTTAATGAATTATTTTCATATATATTGCGCATTATTTGAAAAAATAAGTTGATGAACAACCCCGGAACTACATGTCAGTAACAAATCAACCACTGCATGTGGTCTATATACATTTGGTAACCTAACTGTACTTCTAATAAATCTTTTTTATATATTTGACATTACTCAAGGGCAATAATTGTCAATAATCTCTTACAATATTTGGCGTATGTTGACCATTTTTGAAGAAAAAATAATATATTGAATAAATATATTTTTACAGATTCACGTAAGAATTCGAAAAGAGAAATTAGTAGTAAGACTATCAAACACAGTTTGCTAGAACAGAATTCAGGTACTAGAAATGTGACTCATTGTCATGTTATATTAAGAGATTGTAGCCAATGCGGTATTTCGTCGTGCGGTTACAATTTTTTTTTAATTATATAAGGTCTATTGGAATAATTCATCGAAAGTATGATGAGATCTTATAGAATATATATACGCTGTGGTTCTTGATATAAGGTTGTCAAATATCTCCCTTCCGCCTTTTTGTCTTTTGAATTTCGCGGCTATGTACAAAGCGCTACAGAGCTCGTATCTGGCAATACAATACATAATTTGAAAGGTCTTGACATATCCTTCAAAACGACGCTACGCATGATTAGTTTAGATATTGCGTTCAACAGTTACAGACGTGTAAACATGGAGTTCACTAACGCCGAAATTCGCGCTATTTCAAAGTTTTCCTTCGTTAAAGGCAAATCCGCTAGAGAAACGTTCAGTGAGATTAATGGTGTTATGGGAGATGGTACTCTATCACTTCGAACCGCGGAGGAATGGTGTCGACGATTCAGAGCCGGTGAAAACGACACCATGGATAAGCCAGCTGGCAGAAGACCTGTGACGACAAATACCGACCAAATCATGGAATACATCGAGTTAGACCGGCATGTGGCATGTCGTGACATCGCCCAGGACATGGGAGTTAGTCACCAAACCATTTTAAACCATCTGCAGAAGGCTGGATACAAAAAAAAGCTTGATGTTTGGGTGTCGCATGATTTGACGCAAAAAAACCTTCTGGACCGAATCAACGCCTGCGATATGCTGCTGAAACAGAACGAACCCGACCCATTCTTGAAGCGGATGGTGACTGGCGACGAAAAATGGATCACATACGACAATATCAAGCGAGAACTGTCGTGGTCGAAGGCCGGTGGATCGTCCCAAACAGTGGCCAAACCGAGATTGACGGCCAGGAAGGTTTTACTGTGTGTTTGGTGGGATTGGAAGGGAATCATCCACTATGAGCTGCTCCCATATGGCCAGACGCTTAATTCTACCATCTACTGCGAACAACTGGACCGCTTGAAGCAGGCGATCGACCAGAAGCGTCCAGAATTGGCCAACAGGAAGGGTGTAGTGTTCCACCAGGACAACGTCAGACCACACACTTCGTTGATGACTCGTCAGAAGCTACGGGAGCTCGGATGGGAGGTTTTATCGCATCCACCATGTAGCCCGGACATAGCTCCAAGTGATTACCACCTGTTCCTGTCCATAACGAACGCCCTTGGTGGTGTAAAGTTGAACTCAAAAGAGGCTTGTGAAAAGTGGCTGTCCGAGTTCTTCGCAAATAAGGAGGGGGGCTTCTACGAGGGAGGTATTATGAAGTTGCCGTCTAGATGGAAACAGATTATCGAACAAAACAGCGCATATTTGAACTAAATCTGATCACTGTAACACTTTTCATAAAGCATTGAATAAAGAGCAAAAAAGCGGAAGGGAGATATTTGACAAGCTAATATTATTAAAGCGATACAAATGCGATACAAAACACACAATAACGTGAATAACCTTTTCAGTTGTCAAAAAGAAACTACGATTCAAAATTGGCTAATAATTACAACATATAATAAACATATGTGTACCAACATAAGGAAAAAAATCGATAATCGAATCTACAGAGCCACAGAAAATTCATAATTCACCTTTTCTTTTGAACAGACCACGTATATGCTGATGAAAACTTGAACGATGTTCGTTAATCTTCAGAATTGTCAAAAGAAGATACGCGTTGATGCTGCAAATAAAACGGTTGAATGCCAAGAATATTTTTGATATTCTTATACATATTAAAAATACATTGTCAATAAGATATGCGTAATTACGTTGCTGAAGATTTGGAAAAACGATATATGTAGCGTCGCTACATCCTATATTCGAGCGCAGCTAAAATACAAAATTCATAACAATAATCCACTAAACCCGGCAATCATCGGAACAACACAAAAATTCTCCGTTCGTTGACAATCGAGTTCCCAACCTAGACAGCATCGAATTGAGTCGAATCAAAATAATTTAGTCAGTCAATTCCGATCGTTGCTCGAAAACACTCTTAACGTCTCGCACAGCATTAATTCAAATAAAACAAATTTACGACCTTGTATTAAATAAGTAAATGAACTTGTAAAATTCACAAAAACATCGTTAGCGTATTTAAGGTTCCTGACAACCGCAATCGCCACATATATACCTAGCGATGTAAGGGCCACTAGTGTAATTGAAGATGCAAAATCAAAATTAAATATTGAATATATTGTGCATGTCATTAATGTTTCGACGATCGTTATAGAGAAAACAGATGATACGAATATGCTAGACATGACCTTGATATCTGACGATAAGAGCAGTGAACTCATGAAACCCTGCGCAGCTGTTCAAAACTCAAACACGCGTGTTCCTACTGCAGAAAATTACTTGCGAATATTCCAAGACATTGTGTAGATCTTCGTCGGGACGAGAAAAATGTCAAGAAATATTTCTGCTATGCTCCTCGAGATCTGATCGGGGAAGAATTGATCGAACGAATTACGACTTGTGGTGACTTTAAACGTAATCGGTTTGGTAAAGATGCCGATCGAGAACTTATTGTTGTTAGACGACCGAATCCGAATAAAATGAGAAATATCAACGAGTATTTATATTGTCCTGCTTGTTGTGCATGTGTAACTGAGAAAATTTTATCATCTCATTATAAATTCAGCACACGTCGACACGTGAACAACAACATGTCGTTGAAAAATTATCTAGAATATGGAGTGATGATTTGCATCCATCCGCCACTAAACCATTGCGTAATGTTCTATCTATATTGAACATTAACGATGATTCTTCCTTGATAAAACAAGATGAACTTTCGATCCATTACGGGAACGTGTTAGTTGAAAAATATAGACCTCAGCATGAGCACGAAATGATTTGTGCCGCCTGAATGTACTTGGAATATAACTCAAACGTAGGAACCGAGTTAATCCTGAAATTTTAAAGATGATTTCGATACTACATTCACAGTTTTTTAATGATTGCATGGCGGCTACATACAATGTCATTGGAATCACCAAATCAAGTCACGATTGCAAATCTCCCTCTGTTGCGAGATTAATGAGCTCTCCATTGAATAAAATCGGTAGTATTTTAAGTTGTGAACACATTAAAAGACGAAATAGCGAAAGCAAAGAAGATTTAAAAGATCTTATAAAACTAGTAGAACAGAATTGGAAGGATGTTATCAATAGAATTGTGCTGGAAACTCAATTAAAATCTGCCAGACAGAAATAAGAGACATTACCATCTACTGAAGATATTATGAAGATGGGGGATTATTAATTGGATTTCCATACGACAGAATTTGAATCAGTGTTCGCAATGTTAGCGAACTTAAATAACATGCGGTAAATGTGTCAGAGGATTAAGGTGGAAATTGAATTGCTGCTGTGATTTCTTTACAAAATGATAAATGCTTTTATTATCAATATCAATATCACACACACACATCCACACCGTAACAATAACGATTCGTACTCAAATAGACTTGAGTTTTAGCCTGAGTTTAATGAGTGTGATGATGCACAATAATTTCGAATGAATAAAGACAATCAGTGAACAATACAGTTTAGATGAGCGGTACAAGTGATAATGATGTAAAGCGACCACGTGGTCGATCCCCACGAGACAATCCCTCGTGTTTCACTCTTACACACAGCGTCACTCTTCCACACAACTTCACTTCCACAATGAGTCACAAGTTAATGAATCGAAACGTTATAATTGATGAGCACTATTTATTACTTGAGTTGCACTGAGAACTAATTCACGAGTTGCACTACGAGTTACGTGAACTAATAGAAAACGAGTTGGACACGTACACGTTCAGCACACGATGAATAGTGGATGATGGCGGCGTCTCCTTATCTTGAAAGAGAGATGCATGTGGGGCGTAGAGGTAGCTCTCAAAATGATTATATCAGGTCATTGGCGGCGAACGTGTGGTGTGACGTAGCCGTGACCTGATAGGCTACGCGTGAGTGATCGCGTGCGTAGAGTCAACGCGCATCTAACGTAATGGGTAGGCGCATGACTGAGCTGCGCTAACCACTCAAAATTAGAGCGCGAATAATTGCTACCCAGGAGGTGCTGCCACTGATTGCTAGTGACAGAACAATCAGTAAAAAAAAATCTTCCGTTCATAAATATCTGACCTTGTGGCGAGCTACGTTAATTCGTGTGATGTTATTTAATCGTAGACGTGCAAGCGACATTGAATGAATTTCAATTTAAGATTTCTAGAGTTACAAGTATGAGCAAATCGATGCAACGAAACCTGGTGATTACATTAAGGCATTATCAAGCGAAGCTCACATATACTGTGCGAAATATGTGAGATATTTGATTCGTGAGAAGCTCGGTCAGGGGTTGTTGTTTTACTAGATGAAGATATGTACAGAGTGATTGTTTTGATCTTAGAGTATTGTGAAACCGCTGAGATAAGACCACAAAATATATTCATCTTCGCAGTTCATAGCAATGATCGACATAGATTTGGTTATTTAAACGCTTGTCCTTCGATGAAAGCATTTTCTGATGCATATGGTGCAAAATTATCGCAAACTCTGTGTGGCACTGAACTTTGCAAGCATATAGCAACATACATGATTAATCATAATATTACAAGAGTGGAACGAAAACAGGTGGCTCACCATTCGGGACATACTATGATAACCTATAGAAGTTTTTATAATCTAATTCATATCGCACAGCAAATAGCAGAATTACGACCTATATTAGAACATGCTGGTGAAATAGGGATGATCGAACCCACATCATAATCTGTACCTGATACGGATGAGAGAGAAATATCTTCAAATTCGGAAGAAGAAGAATTTGAAACGTGCTGTGGAAATATCCCCACCACTAGTAAAACTGCATTTGTCTATAATGATCGAGTAGCCAATTCAGCACCAGCCAAACCTGCAAGAAAAAAGTAAAGTAACTAAAGGTATAACATTGTTGAACTGAAATCAGTTTCAATCATTTCAATTGCGTCGCAATATTAACCATGTTAATAGTCGCGTACATCTACTTTGATATTAATATACACGGTGTTATTTTCATGTCATTTACTCAGCATGACATGTTATAAAGTACGAATCGAGCTGTGAATATTTGATTTAAAAATACGATGTAGAAATAAAACTTATAACATGAATTGTATATGTCTAAATTGAACATTATGTATTGTTATTTATCATAAATTTTTATTTTGTGTATATAGTTCCATCATCTACGCGCAAGATCAAAAAGCGATGGTGTCAAACAGCAATTAATGTAATCAAGAAGTATTTCAAAAAATATATTGATCGAAAAAGTTATCTAAGTACGAAAGAAATCAAACGTGTTCTATCAATTGAAGCAAATCTGAAAAGACGTGAAGACCTACTAATAAAAGCATGAATTTCCAATTATTATCGAAAGCACAATAAAATGTGAATTAACTATATGTATCTAGTTATGAAATGATGATTACTTGTCATTAATTCGTTACACATATAATATATATAATACATTAAAACATATGATATATAACATAATGTGACATAAATGGTGCAAACATCGAAAAATCATTTAGCCGTAAGCTACATATAATATTCATGTAATTGAATCAAAAATACAATCGTTTGCTTATATTATATTCTATATAATGAACGTTATATCTTTTCATACATCCTGGAAACCATGGTAATCTCTAAAAACCGTCATTGAGATGAAAAATACCTTATATGCATAGTTAATTTAATTTCCAATCATCACAAAATGACAATATTTCAATAATCAATAATCAGATGTATACGAATACATGTTGAGTACGATTTCTATATACAATATTTTTTTTTACTTTTCATCACTTAGTGATGAGAAAGTATTGGTTTCGTCCGATTTAAAAACGTCAAAATAACGCATGTAATCGCATTTTTCAACAATAATAATTCGAATAACGGATAAAAAAACTTAATATTAATGTTCAATGAATTGCCTCCTTGAATAATATAAAAAAAAATTCCATGTTTTTGAAGGTCACGTAAATGGAAAACGTGTTTTTCCGCGGGCGGATGGACGAATATTTTATTTATATAGTGGGAGTATCTCGAAAACTGCTGGACCAAACAAATTAAAAATTTATAGGGAGTTAATTGTTATCGAGCTAACAATAAATTGTTATGTTAAATTTTGTTTCGACTTTCCGTTCGCCGTAAAATAACAATTATATGCGTTTTCGAACGGAGTACGTATATTTTATAGAATTTATGTGACGAAAAACATAGAAGCCACGTGATCTGAGGAGTGGCTGGTCCAAAAGATCTGAAAATTCGTACAAAGCATTAGGGTATCGGGGAGGTTATAAATGGTGACGTCATAATTCGATATGACTTTCTGTTTGACCGGAGATAACAAATATGTGTTTTTTATTGAGGTTACACATGCATTAAAAATAGAAGCCACGTGATCTCAGGACTGGCTTGATAAAAAAAGTCTGAAATTTTGGCCATAGCATAAGAATGTTCGGGGGATGATAAGTTGCTATGTCTCATTTCGATCGGACCTTTATGTCGTGAGAAAATGACGTTCATATCTATTGTGGGAAAATTACATATAGAAGTACGTACATTGCATTCTGATGACGCGTAACGCGTCACCGATGTCAAGAAACCTTGCTAGAGTTTTGTACTTCCGAGAATCCCTTTTCATCGATAAAAATACCAGAACAGGCACATGACCATTTGAGTAACCCAATAATTTAATTCAAACACTCGTTTATTTGGATCGCAAATTTTTATAAATTAAAAAATTCAATTATGGTATTATTATTTAAATGATTTATACGATCAAATAACAATAGTGATTAAAAGTACCGGGCATGTCTACTTGCCTAAATTTTTTCTTTCATTTAAGGTGTTTTGATAGGGTGCCAGCATTATATTATATAAGGTTGTCAACTGGTGTTGCGTGAATTAATGACTGAGTATATACCAATGATTAATATGAAAATAAAGCGGGCTAGCTTAAGTTTATTATAAAAAAGCTTTAAATCTAATTACCAATTTTTGTACACTTTTAATTGAAAAGAAAATAAATGAACCACCTGCTGGACGAGCTTTACAATCACGATGGGTTGTACGACCACCACTTATTATAGCGTTAAACAGAAAATCATCACATCAGTCATAGCATAATGATGAAAGTACGATAATTCACGTTGAAAAACACTTACGCGCACAGAACACACATTAGAGAAGTCAATGAGCTAACACGCGGCGTCAAAAGCTGATGCAATTAGTCGGTCCTACATTCACAAATTGCACCAACGTTGTTCCAATTTGTTTAACATTAATCCGTACACATGTACTGCCGTCGTCAGTAGTAAACGCGGCGAACAGTCGAATCCAGAGTTGAAAAGGTGCACCATTGTACACACAGAGACAGAGAAGGCACAAAAATCGCAGACAATCGTAGAGCCAATGTTGTCACATAGGAGACGTCGTCTATACTGAGGTGTGCATAGCGCGTCTTACCCTATATACTATGGGGTCCACTTTCTCACAAATTATGCCCAAATGTGGTATGGCAACTGGCGTGTAGTGGAACATTCGCGAAGGCATGGAAAATTCTCGAACAATTGGTCTATTTCATAAATTCAAGATAATCGGGTTTGATCAAGTACTTTTATTTATTCAATATTAATTATTAGAAATATATCATTTTTGACTATGTAAGTAATTTCTATGTTAACTGGAATTTATGCATGTCATGAATTCGAAGTCGAAATTCATGGTATATCGACGTCTTGTTGTGGAAACTATAAGTGTAAGGGTTTCATAAGGATTATATGTTCAAATTAGTTTCAATCCTGATTAGTTTTTTCATTCTTACTGTTGAATTTACCGTGAGCGTACCAATTCTGGATTGGTTGGTCATTTTTGATGTAGCATTAATTTTCTAGATACAATGAAAAACTTATGAATTAATTGGGATCACGGAAATTTTCTACCGTGATTGTTTTTTTAATGAACCCAATATAATGTCGGCATTTGAATCAAATATAAATACAACATGAACTTTTTACAAAAGATAAGAGATAATACATAGTTGAACAAATTGAAAATAATTGAGTTGACCAAATAGTAAACAGAGATGAAAATGAACTGAACCTTAGAAACCATGCGTATCAACAATGCACGCTGTCGCCTCGGGGTCAACCAAGTGAGAAAAATGATCGAAAATGAAATTAATCGAAAAATATAATTATAAATAGTTTACAAGTATAATGAATAGTTCATATAAATTGTTGAATTGACCATGCGTTTAACGATGTTTGAGATTACTAATAATTATTGAGTGCAAAACTAACGCGTGGCCAACATGGCGTCACGACGCGTTATTAAATATTACCAATGAGCTAATACTAATTATACAATAATTACATGTGAGTTCACCGACAATAATAACGAGTCTTGTTTGTGCGCAATCACTTCACTTTTAGAATTGAGCACGGTTGAGTGCAAAACAAATACTGGGTGATCGGGTGTATCACTATTCACCAAAAACGACTTGAGTTAGACAAAAGCGTGGTGTGTGCGAGAAAAATGTCGCGTGCGCTTTCTACTCTGGCCGAACAAACAATGAGGAAAAGAAATTGGCAGTGAATGCGGATATGAGCTTGACCTAAGACACTGCAGACCTCCTGCGGTGAATTAGGCCAAGTTCACGGCCAAACGTCTCAACCAATGAGGCGTCTAGCTGAGTCCCAGTTCATGCGCTATTGGTCCAGAGTGAGCACTCGTTGAGATAATTCTCATGTAACTGTGGTGAGTTACCGGCGGATCCCGAATCGAATATTGAGTAGATGGTTGATTGATGGTGACCTCTCACCATCACAAAATTGAGTTAACCGGGGGGCAACAATATCCTCAGTGAAAACGGATCCCCGAAATCATACATGGAGATACATAATGTTTTCGAAATCAGACATCTATTGTAAATGTATAAAATATGTCGTTTCTTATTAATGAAAATATACCATAACATACTAATAATCATTCTGTATTGATAAAGAATCCTATAACCTGTTTAATTCGTCGAAACAAAACTAGAAAAAATCATTTGAAGGTGTCTGCTGTATATGCATCACATCCTAATTGGGAATATGCGCTCCTTCACCTAGCTGTATGTTAAGAAAAACGAAGTATCATCCAAATGATTCCTTTACTCAAGAAGTATCATATAACATTCACTCATAATGCCATAATTCTACGGAACAAGTACGAATGCTGTACAATATAAATTCATAAAGTTTCGACAGCGTATTGGCTGCCTATAAAATTATCAATATATGCAGTATATTCAAGATAGTTCGAATTCAAATGGGGTGTTATTTCGCTTTTTATTAAAATATAATGTTCCTCAAATAGATCGAAAAGTATTGCAATGCGCAACACGCATCGCTGTCGTTTCGGTTATAATGATTTTTTTGGTTTATGCACCGTGTCTTACATAAAATGACCGTCAAGTAGTATGACAATATTTGTGACCATCCTGAATCCGAATTTCGATGTTATATTCAAAACGATCTATCAGTTTTTTAATTATTAGTTAAGTAAGGATAGCAAATGAGCGAGCAGTATTTTGCCGCCATGGATATCAGGGAGGGGGAAGTCAGAAAAAAAGTTTGAATATCGACCCGAGGTAAATGTCTCGACAGACGATTGTACCGTGGGCCCTACGGTTATTTTTTGACACTAGGTGGGACTTCAGCCCTTTTCCACCATTACCCATCGAAATTCACTGCCGAAAATCGCATTTATAAATTGTATAATTAGTAAACTCCATCAATTATAATGTTTCATTTTCGGAATTTTATACAACTTATCGCTTGAAAGATGAAAAGCTTCATTTACTACAGAAACGATTTCCGACGCACCAGCAGCAAATGTTAAACGTTAAAGAGAGTGAAACAATAAAAAATTCGTCGTTGAAACAAATTTCATCACTTATCGTAATGATAAATAATCTTGATACTTTATAAACATAAATTTTCAAAGCATAAAAAAATCATATTTGTTCAAGCATTTTAAACCTTAAACAATTTTATTTTACATGTGCGATTTTTGGTGCGACGCACTATCAAAACAATCAAATTGTTTATATCAATGACTTGACAAACTAACAACGATCATTAATTTGACATTCAATTATTGAATGATTTCTGAGTTAAAACATCGTTATGAACAATTTCATGTTGAGAAGGTGTCAATGACTTCATTTCATTCCACCCGAAAAAAAAAAAAAAACGCCGTTTGTGAGCGTTCTCATTCAGGACATTCTATGCGATTTTCAGCAGTGAATTTTGATGGGTAATGGTAGTGGAAAAGGGCTGTAGTCCCACCTAGTGTCAGAAAATAACCGTAGGGCCCATGGTACAATCGTCTGTCGAGACATTTACCTCGGGTCGATATTCAAAGTTTTTTTCTGACTTCCCCCTCCCTGATATTTATGTCGGCAAAATACTGCTCACTCATTCGCTATCCTTACTTAACTAATAATTTAAAAACTGATAGATCGTTTTGAATATAACATCGAAATTCGGATTCAGGATGGTCACAAATATTGTCATACTACTTGACGGTCATTTTATGTAAGACACGGTGTATTTATTGCATTATCTTTATATGTTAATAAGGTTCCAGATTGCAATTCATAATATTTGGATATTAGGTTTCCGAGATTAAGTTTATAATGGTTTGTTTCACGTCTTCAAACTAAGAGTTACGAGAAATTTGCATATATGGTCGTATAAATTTTATACATTGATATATATCGATAAATATATGAAATTTTGAACGTTCGCGAGTTGATTTATGTACACCAGACACATCTTTTGGTACATTAGTATGTCTCCAAAACTAGATATACAATCGGAGTCTCTGAAAACGATCGTAAATCTAAAATTGCGATATTATACTACAAAATCAAAAATTATAAAAAAATGATTACTATATTCGAGTCTTTATGAGTTTCACTATTTATATAGGTAACCACCATGATCGTCATCCAGATGTCCCCAAACTAGCATTTGCGTTGAATTGATAGCCCACGCTGAAGTGGCTGCAAATAAAAAAAAACAAGTAGATGGTCAGGCGCCAGGTCCGTCAGTGGACCTCGATTTCCGCTAGTCAACAACAAGGTGGAATTCATAAAAAGAAACATAATGAAAATCGCTCGGCTTCCTCAGCACGCGGAAGCGGTTGAATTCGATATTGTGGGACGCCCAATCGAGTGGCGGGAACAAATTTGAACTTCGAAAGGTAGATTTTAGATAGGTTAATTTATTGCCAATCAATTGAATATGGCGAAAATTCGGTTAATGAATGGCGAAACAATGAAATAACTGCATTGAACTACAAAAAAAGCCGACATTAATTCGACTTAAACTACGTAATGAAATACAATAAAAAAAAATTAATGAACTAAAAAAAATACCGAAAAATAGAGGACACGTGTCAATTCACGTTCGCTCTATGAAATGAACAAAATAAAGTAGAATGGTTACTCGCAACAGAATTGATCAAAAGAATATTAATTATCGAATCGCAAGATCGATAAATGAAATAATAATAGTGAAATCGCAAAAATACTTGACAAAATAATAATAATCATTGATCCATAAAATAACTGAACCAAATAATATTTGTTATCGTTCCGCCAACTAATTGAACCGAATAGTAATAATTATTAAATCGCAAAATAAATGTAAAAAATAATAATTATTGAATCGCCAAGAATAATCGATAAATGGCAAACGAATGAGCAAAACATTACTAAGTACTGAATTGCAAAGAGTCAACTGACAAAATAATTATGATTACTAAATCGCAAAAAGAACACGGTATGATTGATTAATTAGTCACAAAGTAATGAATTATTCTGTAAGAGAGATCGTAAGCGAAATAACCAATTATTTAGTAATTTGTCGCAAGAGACATAATTTCTCATTTAATAGTCAGTCGCAAAAGAATTAATTTTTTAACCAATAATTAGTCGCCAAAGAGTTAATTTCTTGTTAAATAATTAGTCGCCAAAGAATTAATCTCTTATTTGATAATTAGTCACAATTAGACTTCAAGTAATAGTTAAGAATTATTCGCAGGATTTGTCCGGAAGGTAACTCGCATTCATACACTCGTCACACATACGCGCTCGTCTAACACACACTCAAACGGTAAAGACAAGTCATCTGGCTTCGTCGTACCCGGATTCGTCACACCTTGACTATATATAACGATCTGTGCACACTTGTTGAGCGGCGCCCTCGCTTGTGCCTCCATGCACTCTGCAATAAGTGCACGAAGCTATTGTTTTTCAAATCACAATAATTCCCAGCCTGACAATTCAATATATTGAATCCAATCGCGCGATGCTACACTGTAGAAAATCAAGTTCAGGGAAAGAAGCTTACCGGCATAAACACTGCGCCTCATGGTTGCCTTCCTTGCCCGTCGCCTTTGTCGTATCTGCTCACTCATTGTCACACAGGGTTGGTGGCTGTGTATGTGTGTATGTGTGTGTGTGTCAACAAATAAGCGAATGTGTTTCGAGTGCTTCCATGACTGAACTTACGTCGGAGGCCGAGTTGGCTAAAAACCAGCGCTTCACACCATGGACGAGCGAGAGGTCGTGAGTTCGAATCCCCGTCAGAGCGTAGATTTTTTTCGGGGACGCCTGAAAAAAGTACAAGTATGCGATCTGGCGGGTCTCATTCGAACTACACGGCCAACTGTATCGGCTCAGGTTTTCCGTTGTTTTCCTGAGTCCAATAAGTGCAAATGCGACACAGATAAAGGAGTAAGTCGGCTGCGGACGCGAAAGTTAGGGGGTACTTTGCGAGATGCAGAAAGGTAGAATGTGATGTCGAATACTGAAAAATTGTAAAAGTCAAAGTGTATACCTGACGGCAGAATGTAGAAATCCCGAAATGGGACATACATTGACAAAGGAAGAGTATATATAAGATTCTTAAGTGCTGTAATGGGGTGAATTAGTCATAGCTTTCCCGACTGTCGCACGCGGCTGCAGCGCATTAGACGAACCACTGTTGATGCTGACATGCACCGAACCATCTCGAATCGACCATGTTTCACGACGAGCAAAGTGCGGCGACAAGCATTATAGGAAATTTACCACACGATTTTGTTTTTATGAGCGACTGTCTACACGAGACGGCGACAAGGAATAGTAGCGAACACGAACAAGAGTAGCCGAAGCGGCGTTCAGGCGAGCGGACTGCGACGGAAGAGGACCCGCGGAAGCCAGGACTTACGGTACGGGACTACGGCGAAAAAATTACGAATAAACTTTAGCAATCTAAGATGATATGGGGTATCGAGCCAACGATTATTGCACGGGATTTGCTGCAGATTTCGTCATAGGGCAGCATATCTATACATTATTGAACTATGGTCGTTCCATGACCCTACGCGTGTGTCAGTGTTAATGAATGATCGAAGAGGTCGTAGGTATATGTGAAGGGATCTTCCTCGGATGCAGAATCCAAATTTATAGGCTTTGTAACTTTCCGTTTTGGTCTATACAAACTTTGCTTGGACTTGGACGTTGAGGTTGAAGCTGTTGGTTGCTCAGGCGATAGTATGACATGTTGGACATTGTTGGTGTATGTCGTTTTCTCCATAAATCAGAATAAACATTTATTCTAAATTAAAACAAAAAAGACATACTATTTGAGATTTGACTGGAATTAATTTCTAGAGGACTGTATTTCTTTTGGAAGCCGGAATAAAGATGACGGGATGGCGAAAAATTGTGTGTGTGATGCAATAATTAAAATGTTATTGATATTTTATTCATTCACTGAGTAAAAATTAAATGTACAATAATTTACCACAGCACTAATTTTGAGATGAGATAGGAATTGATTGTGATGTTATGAATCAAATAGAGAAAGTAAATAATTATATTAAGTATGCAATTCGCTTGATGATTTGTGTGAGAGGTAAGTTGTGTCACAACACACAGTTGATAGCACAGGGTGCGTGTAGATTATATTAATCCACGCACACCTTGAGATGAGGTGAGTTCTTTAATTTGACGCAATTGTAAAGTCGAGATGCAAGCAAAAAACGGTAATTAATGATGAACAGCACACGTGCATCGAAAAGCCACTTGTATTTACTTTCACTTGGGAAACGAAAGTGATGCAATTCTGGGGACGATTTTCGTGCGATATCGTCGCTGAGATCCCGATGGTCTCCGACGATCCGCGGGCATGTGCTGAGTTCAACAATGGTGGTTGCAATGTACATAAGACTAAAGTATCGATCTTGAACACATACACATTCAACAATTTTCGAGAAATATGACTAATTGACCATGCAGACTACTACTTAAAAATATCAAAATAATTTTAAACTAAAACAATATACCTTAACGCCAATATTCAATTGTCGATGAAAATAATTCGAGCATTAGAAAAACCTCTAACCGGACGCCCTACTCGATAGGATGTGAACCGAACTAAATTTTCGACAGCATTGCCTGACCATAAAATACGTTCCGGCAGTGCTCAAGGTCAACTGTGTTGTTGACTTTGTGGCCCGATCATGAGCCTATGTCGTATTACCCGTATATATCATTTTGTACGTATATCCTCCATCACTTCACTACAAAATGTCTTATAAAATATAAGTTTTCGTTAAATTTCTCTCATAATTTCCAAGTGAAAATTTTCACGTGGTGAGGTCAATCACGCACTCAATCATCAGATGGATTTGATCATGTCCACTTGCCCATGCGCTCACGCATCCAACATGTGCGCGACCAATCACTTTGCGACAAGTGGCCAAAAGAAGGTCTTGATCGTTTCCGTCTTCACCTCGGTCTTCTTGACGCCGGCATGGTGACCTCGCCCTTAGTTTGACTATCGTTTCAAGCACACGTGATCTCGACTCGCATCGCATTCTTGAAAATCTTCCTGAAACTTTCAGTGAAAAGTTCAGTATGTGAATTGTGGTATGCAGTGAGTGTTGTATAATGCATGGTTAATTTTAATCATGAAATGCGAATGCAGTGTAGAATTCACCACGTAGCATCAGCTATTATACTATCCAATATTTGCGTGCTCCATCACTATTGTCCATTCACGATATTCAACTCATTCAATTATTGTAATACTCATCTCATCCATATTTCACATTGTAAATGCTATACACATTTCCCTAACTGTACTAAGCTATATTCAAATTGATATTCGAAAATCTCTATGTGAGATTACTTAATCCAGCATCACCGCAATCACGAAGCGACATTCATGTACATCTTGATTATTAATCATTTGCAGCCACGATAATAGTTAAATTCGATTGTATCATTCAAATTTTACTTTTACATTCTTTATATAGTTCTGTCATCCGTCATATTTAAATAATTGCGCCTTATCATTTATTATGGATGTTAGTGTTTTTGTACTAACTATTGTAAAGTAATCATCTGTGTTCACTTCGCCTTTTTATATCCCGACCGTTGATTACATTATTCGTTTCAATAAGATTGAACTAAATTGTATAAATGATATTGTTTTCGGTGTCGGCAAACTTGAAGCAGTTTATGCTCGGATCTACGTTGCGGGATATACAGTTTGATTGAATAAAGATGAAGACAGAAAATATATGAAAATATCCAACCGTCGATTCACAATCATCTAATACTGAGTCACGGTTGAGTATTGACATATCAAATCGACTGACGTGTTTAACTCAAGCATTATAACGACCCCATGTTGGCCACGGTATAATTCATCATTAAGTATCTCGGATTATTTTACTAATCGCGCAACGCACAGTCAACTCAATATATTCAATTAGTTATTCATAATATTCATAATTTACTTAACACAATATTTTCACGAGGCGACCACGGTTATTACATTTACGTTCAATTTTGCTTTGCTACTTTATTCTGTTGGTCAGCTCAATTGATTTATTTAATAACATTGTCCAACATTGTATTATTTTCTTCTCTTCCGTTGTCATATAGTCACTTTTGTATTGTTTCAACTCTGTTTCTCTCCATTCATTATTCGACTCATGAACTAAAATATATTTTTCTTTTAAGACTGCGATATTTTATTATAAATGAACACCGAACACAGTCGAATATTACCGTCATTCCACTTAATTTGAAAGTACTTATTTTTGGCTTGGGAAGGGGGTTGTAGGCACTTTTTTGTGAACTTTTTTGGAGAAAACAGTGAAAATAAATGTATTTCTTCAATCGTTACATGTTAGAGTAAGTTGTAATCTACATTGTGTAATTTTTTCATTGTAAAATATTAATAAATAAGCCGCTGGCAGAGAATCTCCGGAGATGCCTCGACAAATAGGTACTTTGCGGAGCCATCTAGAACTCAAGACTGGATTATCTGAAATCAAAAAAACCGATTTCATTCGTTAGATTATCAATTTCCCCAGGTGACCTTGTCGAGTTTTTGTTGAATTTTTTTTTTTAACTTTTTATCGACATTTAAACGTGAAAACGCCGACATTGGTGAAAAAAATCGGCCATTTTGTTGTTGTAAAATAAAAAAAATAAAAAAAATTGAAAAAAACTCGACAATGTTACCTCACAA
>CAJUYH010004926.1:4177-25116 GCA_910591685.1 Galerucella tenella | reverse complement strand
TGGAAAATTCCGGACACTCCAAGATGATGTGTTTCGCGGTAAAAAAAGTATGGCAATTTATACATTCTGGTGCTGGTTCTTTGTTAAAGAGATATTGGTGCGTAGGGGGTGTGTGACCCATACGTAGGAGGTTAGATAGACAGAACTTAACTTCCTTTAGTTTGTATGTTGTATGATTCCATACTACTTGCCAAGAATAGAATATATGTTTTTGGTGGTGTTGATGTAGTGAGTGTAGGGAGTTTTTTTCCTGTGAAATTGTTATATTCATCAGTAGACGTCATACAAAATAGTTAATGCTATTATAATGCATTACAAAGATTTTGAGCAATATTTTTCAAAAAACAATAACCGTTCATCCAAGAAGAAACAACTCCTTGTGCTATAGACCCCGATAGACATGGATTTACACTTTTAAGTTGAACGGGGCTGGAATACCTACCATAACCAACTAATCTGATTTGCAATTACAGGGGATAATATCATTTGTAGACCGGCTTTGCGTATTTGCTGATAAATAATCCTAGTCCAAAAGCTCTGAGAGCGAAATCCTGGCTGACTGCTGAAGACGACACTAAAATTACATGAATATATTTCCTCACGTGAAGTAACTGTGAAAAATTGTTATCACGTTTTTAACATTTCCTTCAATTGAGGATATGTATTGGGGCGTTATAATAACCATTAAATCCATTATCTTCAATCTCTAATTGGCCTGTTTCATGTGAAAATTCAAAAGTAATCCACTCGAGGCTGCACTAGTGGAAGGTACTTTTTTCCGTTTTTCATTTGACAGCAACCTAATGAAAATGGAGTTAACGGAAGATAATGTGCCTGGAGCAAAATTGAAATTTGCTCGAGTTGAAAATACTGATTTGGAAGGATAACTTGCATGTCGTGATTCACCTGTTTCAGGTAATAAAAATATACTTGTGGAATTATCTGTAGAATCATTTTGTTAAAGATTTGAAGATGGGAAAAATTTATGCTAATTCTATTATAAATAATATTTCTTACCAATACATTCACCCCAGTTCTTAAATATAACAAAAAATATTTGATTTTTTCACGAAACCTTATCAATAATAATTATCAATAGCCGCTCAAGTTTCTACAAGTAGATTTCTATTACCTAAAATAGATGGATCACGGCATGTACGCTATCGTTTTGAATCCCAAACAAGATGATTTTCCACTTGTTAACTAACAAGTTAATTCAATTTTCATTAGGTACGTTTAACGTTGCTGTCAAATAGGAAATTAAAATATATGTACCCTCCACTAGTACAGCCTCCAGTGAATTATTTTTGAATCTTTAGAGGAAACGGGATGATTATACAAAGTGGCCCAAAAGTCTGGAAATGGCCCATTGTCTCGTCTCGTAAACTGTTCGTTCCAATTGTACAAAATTTGGGGTACAATCATTTAAAGATACGGAGATTCCATATTCGATCTTTGCAATGTTACCAGATTTGCCGTTATATCATAAGTAACTTTGGTTTTCCAAATTAATCACCCTGTATTTTCAGTCATTTTTGGAATCTCCTATTTGGTACAAGTTCAACCATATGAAACACCTGTGATTTCATGTAGTCTGGAAGGTCTAAAATACATAAATCATAAGTCTGGCAACGCCTATTTGTAATCTGAATTTTTCAAGCATTCCATTAAAAATAATCTTCAGGATTCAAACCAGGTGAGCGTGGAGGCCATTTAATTCTCCCTTGTCCACCAGTTTATTGTCCGGGAAATATCTCATCTAAATAACGCCGAACACCAAAATGAGCTGGAAATCCGCTTGCTGAAATCATATCTGATTAAAATTGGCTGAGTGTAGGTACAATTTAATTTTCAAGTAGAAGCTCATATTCATCTGACGTTACTTTCTCTGATAGAAAATGTCCCAGTTGACAAAATCACAGCATTTTACATTCAAATTACTTCAAATCTACTTATTTTGCACTGTTCTACGTATTTAAGACCTTATATTCTAAATAAAATCGTGAATATCACGTATGGTTGAACTCGTATTGATTAGGAGATTTCAATAATAACTGAATATACAGGGTGATAAACTTGAAAAACCAAAGTAACCAATAATATATAAAAAAACAGCAAATCTGGCAACATTGCAAATATCAGATCTAGAGTCTGAGTATCTCAAAATATGGGAAACCCAAATTTTTTAAAATTAGGACTTGCAGTTTACGAGATAATTGGCCGTTTCCGGGCTTTTGGGCCTCTTTGCATAATAAACTATTCTATCCAGATAAATTAGCAAACAATCTATAATGTAGTATTCAAATGGTTTCAACGATAAAACGGGAGATGCCTAAAATAACAGTCCATGTTACAAGCAAATCATTCATTCTATTTTGATAAATTGAATCAATGTTATTTATGGTATTTATTCTACCTCCAAATTGTAAATAATATTCATTGAATCGTTGTTTTCATAATAATAAATCTATACCAGAAATGAGGTAAACTGGAGCAATCATTGAACGTGAAATAATTATCAAATTGAATCGATGAATAGCAAACTTAACAACGATATATTTTTGTAGTGGAATTTGTTATCACTTCATTCAATTTGATAATTATGGAAACATTCTGCAGAGTAGCGCTCAAAACATTTCTGCGAACATAAAAAAGTTGATATCGAAATATAATGAACTCATATATTTGTGAACAGAAAAATCTTTATTCGTGCTACATAGTCCTTATGTATGGATTGTCCCACTAGCTAAGTTCGAGGGACAAACTTCCCACTCTCAGCACATAAAATATCACTTATTGCCCCAATATCATAATATTATCCTATATATATACCAATATCGTGTCACATTGCTTGTCCGCGATGAACTTCTCACCTACTGAACCGATTTCAACCAAATTTTACTATGTGTGCAGTTTGATCCAGCTTGAGAGATATGATGTATGTATTTATTTTGGAGTAAAATTCACTGACACCTGAAAGATCTATTGTGCGCACTTACTACTACTCAGTTTCCGAGGAGGGTCTCAAATAATAGTAGCTCCTTCAGTCCTATTTCCCCGAGGAAGTTTAAGATATCTACAGGCTTCAACTTAGATGAATGTCCCTCTTCTATCCAGTAATCTATTAGGGGCTGTGCTCTAGGATTCTGAATTGCTGTGCAATTCGATGGTATGTGCATGGAGGTTTCTTCTCCCATGCCACAAAATCTATATTTTTCTTCCTCCACTATTTTCAGTATTCTAAGGTGCCGTTTAGGTCACAATGTCCCGTTAGAATTTTTGTTAAGACTGCAGTTTTACTTTTACTCCCATTCATTTGATCTCAACATGTTGTAGGCACCAGAAAAATCTTTGATTGTCGAGGTCCTACTAAATCTCTCTAATGGTCAGATCTTCTCTTTTTCCAGCTTCACCTATTTCTTCCGATATTATATCAGAGCTGATTCCGCAAAAGGGTTGGGGCTCCCAAAAGAGTACTCCAGTCCTCCCAGTTCATCTGATATTTCATTTCCTCCACTTCCAGTGTGTCCTGTCATCCACAGTGAGGTTACAATATTGCTCTCGCCTATTTTACTGAGTTTACCCAGGTATTCCCACACGATATTGGAACTGATATAATAGTTCATAATCTCAATTTATAATCGCAATATCTTTCGCTGCAAATTTATTATAAGACAAAGAGTTATGATTATTTGTGAGTTCTACAAAACTTTAATGAATGGCGGTGTGAGGTAATTTATTAGTTGGATTGAGTGACTAGCCAATAGATGGCGCTACGTTGGAAGTCCTAAACTTTCCAATTGAATAACAACATTACTGTTGAATTTGGAAGTATAAGAAAGTAAGGTTTTAATTCAAAATTTCGTTATATCGGCATTTTAGCTGGATGAAATAGATATTAGTACCACTCTAGGTGTAGAGTTATCAAAGTAGGTAACCATTACCCATAGTAGTCTCATGTATTTTTGAAAATGAGTAAGAAAATTATGAATATTTCTAATTCTGTCTCTTTTCTTCTCAAGTCTACTTTTGTATTTCACAGTAAAGATAATATTAATATTCTGATTAGGAATCGAGAATTCTGAATCTGATTGGGTAGTCTAGAATTCACTAATTTTGAACCTGAACCAAATTTGCTAGATCTATGGGAAGTGGGACATCTTTCTAGCAGGCGCAGATATTATCTGGAATTGATGAATTATGAGGATTTAGTATGGAAATCTCAATGTACTGGTCTTCCTTCCATATAATGACATAACTTGCAGTTATGTTTGAGCTTTTAATTCAAAAACTGTCACTACTTCATTCAGCTCGCAAAGTTTTTGAATCAAAGATATCATTTTATTTTAACAGAAAAATGTTACAACTGCTCTTTAATGTAAGAACTAATACATTTTTAGAACCAAAGTGACACAATGTTCAATTAATACCACAAAAAAACGCTTATTTTCAGGGAAAAATGTCCAAACTGTTACTCAAGTCGTTACTCTATCGAATATGAGGCTCAATTTGGTAACGATACATACGCCATCTATCGTTAATTTGAAGAGTAATAATTATGACATTATTTTCCATAAAAGAGTACCATGGGAACACTTTCAATTCAAAATATAATAATGTTGCAGTTATGTCGTTATACCATTGGAGGTACGATATACGCTACAGTTTATTTCATGTTACATGCGTGTGCTCAAAATTAACTTATAACACTAGCAGTCCCAGCCATGTGTTGTTGAGGCTAACGTATACGTTAAATTATATTAAAGTGACCTATAAATTCATATTGCTCTTTCAATTTTTAGTGCTTTCTTGTTTCATTAATTCACTCAAGCTGCCTTTCGACATTTACAACAAACCAATTGCAATACATAACATTGGAAAAATTTTTGGAAAATATGTCATACAGCCAATGGAGCAACTATTGTTAACCATAACATTCTATGCATACAATAATGCCTAAAAACTCAAGCAATATTCAGTAATGGAAACTAATCTTCTTTTTCTCACCGCCATTGGTTCATAGTATATTTCACCTATAAATTCCTTCAATGCTATAAACCATAATTGTTAATATCAGTTCCAGGGATACTATACAATAAAAAATAGGATATGAAATAATAAGAAGCACTTTGAATAACTTTGAAATTGAATATATATGAAACGAATCTCACTTCACCACAGTTTTGTAGAGAACATTTCACCTAAAAGCCTCCTATTTATAAAGTCGACTTTACTAACATATTATAAATGCATACATAAAATTTTGCTAACAGCATTTTCAAGGAGATAACTTCTGAGATTGTGATGAGAATAATCATCTTTGGAGTTTATCAGTTTAATGTCGATTAACTGTTTTTGCACTATCCTTCATCCTTATCATCATAGTATATTTCCTCTTGTCATTATACAGAGTAAGAAAAGAGTCAATACCTACTCCTATGAACATTTGATGGTGTATACTCCCGTTGTTTACCAATATACAGGGCGAGATGTGATTTTTGACTGGAACTTGACTTAATTTGACCTAATTAATTCTTAAGTTCAATTTGTCTCAAATTTTGGTGAAATGATACATTACTTTATGAACTAATACATACAAACTATAAAAAAAAATCGCGAAGAAACTTCCACCCTGTATATGATTTTTGGAATCTCCAATCACAAAATGGATATTTTTTGCTCTTATTAGGTTTTTAAAACGCGGAGACGTAGGTAATGGAATATATTCAGTTTTTCCCTCACACGATCACTTAATTTTTAATGAGAAAATGAAAATTTATTCTAAATGTTTTTTCTACAACAATCGAATTATATGCATAAAAGTTGAGGCACCTAAATTAAACACTAATTCATCGTGAAAAAGTTTAGAAGACCATGTGAGATTGAATTACCAAAGCTCCCATCTCTATTGAGGGTGTGGATTTAGGTTTAAATATACAGTAGAAACAAATAATTCAACAGCGTCAAGCTGATGGGAAATAAAATAAAACGGGTGGACTATCGCATTAAAAATGAGCTGTATGAAATTGAGTATCAACGAATGAGTTATCCATATAGTCTCTGCAGATAAAAATACTTGGAATAGGGTGTTCAACTGAAAATAGATTCTTGTTAATCCACAAGAGATAGTTTGAAAACTCGTATTTTCAAAATCGCCATTTTAGATTATTACGTTGCCAGTACAAATTGATGTTAGGCACAAATTTTGGCACAGACACTCACTATATTCGTTTCTTCAATTCTAACAAGTAAGCGACAGTAATGTCAAAATAATGTCAACACATTATTATTTATTGCTCATGAACAAGCTGAGACATAGAACAACAAACGAAGATTATCGACCATTTGACATCTAAACCAGTGACGTATCTCCATTATAAGTTGCATAGTTTTAGTGAATTTGTTTCTTTTTATTTTGGTCATCGGTGAAAAAAATATGGAGTAACCTTGATTTTGAATAACCTATTTGTAATGTTGGGAATTCCACTTGAGCAGTTGGTCTTCCCGGGTCCCGGGGGAAAGAAAAGCTGAAGTTCCCTACCAGAACGTTATCTTCATTGGTATACTTTCACCAATAGCTATGGATAAATTAGACTTACAGTCTATTTAAAATATAACATACTTAGAATTGACTAATCCGAATATATCTGTATCTGTATCTGTAGAGTGGGGAGGGTGAGTGTGTAGGCTCACAGCACTTAGGCCACAGGTGACCCATTGTACATCCTCCCGAGGAGTTGTCCTCCTAGGTCATTGTCCATCCTGTCCTTCTCAGGAAGGTGGACAGGTCACTAGGAGATATCTGCTTTATATCGGCAGGTGTAGGCCAAGACTCACCGAACACACACTCTTTTATTGACGATAACTCCGGACACTCGCATAAGACATGCCTGACAGTTTCATCTTCCTGTTCACACATCCTGCATAGAGGTGTGTCCACTAACCCCATAGTATGGAGGTGTTTCCTTAGTTTACAGTGACCAGTCAGAAATCCTACTGTTAAACGTAGGTTTTTCCTGGTCATCGCCAAATATTTCTTCGGCGCCAGCTTTCCAGGGTCGCCCAGGGTGATCCTGGCAAAACTGCATCCTTTGATTCCATCCCATCTCTTAAGGGATTGAGCATGGGTGTAACGTTTGGCTAGTTCCGCAATTGTCGAAGTCGTTAGGCCGTAGGTGTCACCGAATCCGAATATAATGGAATACTATGTGAATTTTTTCAGTAGTTTTGTTATGCAAAAAACAAAGTCTACAAACTTCTTCCTGGTGATTACAGGACACTGTGGCTTCGGGTGCAATGGAACACCTGATCTACCAAATCTAACAGGCATACAAAACTGTCAAACGGAAACAGAATAAGAAGGAATAATTCTCAAATATCCGTCAGGACACAGGGCTAAACAACAACCCAATATAAATAGGGATTAAATCGGAACAATAACGGGTCTTCTTAATGGTTGTGGTCCAGTGAAGGGACTTATTCACAAAATAAGAATATACTACTGAGAACTTTCCTACGGACAATATCTTGAGGGGTTAGAAACAAACATATACTTTCAAAATGCGAGGCATTAGATCACTCCGGGAAAATTTAACAGAAAATTAGTCAACAAACTGAACAGACTGGAACAGGTCACTTGAGTAACAGAATGGGTGTTGTGAAGCTATGCACAGAGGATCCAAAAACCCCAGGATGTTGAGGTGTAGAAAGCAATAGGACTAGCAGCTCAGAAAAAAAGTCGACCTGAACTATTAATGAACTCAGACGTTTCCAGCTGAAAATCTACTGTCAGTGCAGTAATCTGAGGCTCAGCTGAGTAGAATGATTCCCATTATCAACAACTAATCCGTAGAGTGGCCTTGCTCAGTTGGCGGGAAAGGCAAAATTGACGATATGGCGCAGTTTTTGTATGTACAAGATCGGTCGATGAGAAGTGTGCTCGCTTAGAGGCACAGGTGGAAATTTAATCTTCCTAAATTGTATAAGTCGTATCAGTCACAAAGCATTCTTTCTTTACAAAATGAATATTTCCTGGACTAAGTTAAATCTTTGTTCCCTTATATTAGTCGATTCAAGACATAGGAGATACGACTTAGTCCTTATTTCCTTAAATCTCACCCATTGCATCACTCTGCAGCTTCAACTATGTATCCAAGATGTACATATAGCTAGCTGAAGAGCTACCAAAGGATTGTTTTCATATGGACAACGAAATAATGAAATATATAAAGTAGTACGATTTATGCAAGTTTCTCCTTATTAACTGATAAATGAAGGATTCTCTCGGATTGTTAATTCACTTTTTTCTCAACTATAGCCTTTTTTACTGACATGGACAATGAGGAAATTATGTGTATTGATTCATCAATTACCAAATAATAATATATCAGTTAGCAATTTTCACTAGTAATACCACTAGAGAAAAAAAAATTCCGGATCTTATTAGACCGTGTGTGGTATTCGGTCAATTTTCGTCTGCATCAACCTGCCAGAGTATATAATAATTGCGCTGTTAATATAAACAATAATCATAATGTTCCAAAGAATTTAGAAAACATCTAAGCTTGTTTGAAATGAATTAAAATTATCATGTGAACAAATAAAAATTAGATTGTCAAAAAAAATATTCTGTCGTTATAAACGTCAAATAATTTCCAGTAAAACTCGCTGTTGGGTACCGACGAGGAAAAAATTCTCACTAAAATTCATCCGTTGCGATGGTAATCTGTCAGAAATACACGTACTGATTGGTTAAAAATTACATGTGTGGAATTTTCACGGAAAAATGTGTTTCAAGTATCAAACGCCTCATATCATATCTTATCATATCTTGTGAATTCACATGACTGATGATTGCGAAGTATCAAGTTCCCTGGATATTTGTCTAGTACTTAAGTGTGGATCTTCTTTTAACAGGATTTGAAAATTTGATTCCAGTTGATGCAGTTTTTTGTAGCCTGAATTTGATGAATTTTTCACTGAACCAGTTTCGTTGAACTTTTATACCAATTTACTGAAACTTAATCTTGTTATGAGGATTCAGTGAGGATGTAAATTATTGAAGATGTAACAAGTTTTTGCTCGACTTCTACGCATATTACCATGTCCTTATATATCGATCTCGAATCTCAATTAGTTATTTTCCAGATATACGATCAATCATTGTGACTCTCAATGAAAACCAACAGTACTAATTTATTGGAACGTTAAAGTTGTTATTGTAGCAGTCATAGTTATCCAAATGTATTTTTTCAATTTCTGCAGAGATGATGTGAATGTAGATATATCTCCAAAATTGTGGATTTGAGTGTGGGGAACATCACATGAAAAATATTCAGTACTTTCCAAGAATTTCTGGAGACCAAAAACATACAGGAGTATTATTTTGGAATATCAAAGTTCATTATTATTCTGGAAAATGGAAAGATCTCACAACAATGTGAATACCACCATCATATCCGCCATATAACAAGATTTTTGTCCGCCAAAATCTGTAAAAATCGTGCGATTCGTTTCCGAGATGATTGGGAAGTTCCACACTTAAAACTCCCTCTATATTCTGCTCTTCATATTAGTGCAAATGATCATTTGCTGAAGAAAATAACATTCTGGAAAATACCTAAATATATCAAGTTTTTCCGTTAACGATAGTTCTGCTTTGAAACTAACATAATTATTACTCATTTCTAATCAATATTGCTGGACACAGACTATTGGTCGAAAATTTAACAACTGAAAAATTTTATCTGCAAAGGGATTACAGTATACGATAAGTAACTTGAGGCTTTGTTATCCAGTACCTACTCTATCCTCAAATAATATAATCCCGGATGTAATAGGCCGATTCGGGCCGTAACAATATACAAAATAAATAACTTTTGGATTATACAGTGGGCTAAAACAAGAGATTCTCTGATTAATTACTCTTTTGTTAAAGTTTTAGGTTTACGAATGTATTAACCCAGGAAATTCGGAGTGATTATAATTCTGATATATTTTGGTGAGAATTTCACACATTCCGATTCAATAAATGTATGTGAAGATTTCATCATAACCAGCATTGGCAAGTTTAACAGTTAGTTTTGTTTATAATAATTCCAACAAAAATAAACATTACAGATTATTCTATAGAATTGATAATTTGTGCGTGATGATCATTATAAGTACTGAAAATTGCCAACTGAATAAAATAGTAATATACAGCGTGTCCACGGATGGGTGAAAAATATTAAAAATATTAGTTTTAGTGAAAAATGTTATTCGTGATAAAAAGTTCTGCTTATTCTGAAACCCCATGATATTGAATAAAATTCGGGTTTTTTGAAACTTGCCTGATTTTATAGCCAATTTATGAAAGCCGTATGAACTTTTGCTCTAAGTTCGAAGATAATGTATTAATCTAGTGGAAGTTTGATGAGACAGGATCTGTTCAAGACATAAAGAAATTGGAGAAGGCGTACGTTGAGGAGGATGATGTAGCTAGTGCACTAGCTATGTATTTGTTAGGGGAAAATCCCAAGTTGGGTCTACGAAAAACAGCAGTGGAGGTTGGTTTTTCCAAGAGTCATTCACAGATAATATTTTAGCAAAACAAAATTCATCAATTCAAACCGAAATTCATTGATACCTTGCAAGATTATGATTATGACACAAGGTTGCACTTTTATGCGATGATTGGTGAAAAACTTATGCATGACCGATTATTTCACAATATTTTGTTTACTGATGAAGCAACGCTTACAACAAACGGAGTCCCCAAAATTGTCGATATTGGGTTAGTGAAAATCCGAGCTACAGGATTAACTGTAATAGTCAGTTTACTAAGAAAGTTGATGTCTGGTGTGCGGTTCCACTGGATCGAATAATCGGACCGTTTTTACTGGAAGTTACGTTAGATCGGGAGGTATATTTGTATTTGCTAGACAACTTCTTAATACATGAATCAAAAAATATTCCTCTGGAGCAAAGGCGTCAAATGTACTTTCAACATGATGGATATGTTCGTCGCATCCGACTTTGGTAATTGGAGGAGGGCTGAATAAATATTTTCCTGGGCGCTGGATGGGACGTTATATACCAATATTTTCCCCGGGCCGATCCCCCGATTTAACTATTAAGATTTTTTTTGAAATGAGCTATCATTGATGCCGGTAACGAAATTACCCCAGAAATGCTGCGAGAAACTTACAAAAAATTTAGAGAGTTGAAAGATTTTTTGAAGCTGCGGGGAGGATATACTGGATTGATGTTTTTTGTTTACTTGGTGTTTCCTACATTATTATCTTGTATTGTTATTTTTGATGTTGATTTTAAATTTAAATTTAAATTTAAATATCAATCAAAGAATGACAATTTGAAAATTATTCATAACAGTTAACAGGACGTAAAACTTCCCTAGCTATTCGTGGGATCTATATGGACGTATATAAAGCTCTCCAGCACTCCATTATGAAGTCATACGAGGAGGTGGCAGATAACGGACCTGAGATTCGTCAAATGCACTCAAAAACCCGGGTACCTTCTAATTACCTGCGCGGACGTGGCGAGCGCTGACTGGTTGGTGGGAGTAGTCCCTTCGCTGGTTCCCTGGGATAAAGCAAGTCTCAGGACCCTTCGGGGGACAGCCTACCGAAGCCGGCAGCTGCCTGCTACGTTTATGTTCCACGTAGCATGTGGCTGCTGTTTTTTTTATCTCTCTAAGGCGTTTGGTCAGTGGCAAGAGTTGTATTTATACGGAAAACGGGGAAAGTGAATAATTCACTTCCCAAATTCTATCGTCCGATCAGCCTGACCTCGTTCTTAATGAAATGTCTGGAAAAAATTCTAGACAGGCATATTAGGGAAGGGAGGCTACGAGAGTATCCGTTAAATCCCTCACAGTATGCGTATCAAACGGGCAAATCGACAGATTTGGCGTTAAACAATCCAGTGGGGAATATCAGCCCTTCCCTTGGAAACAAGGAAATAGCGCTGGAGGACTTCCTAGATATAGAAGGGGCGTTCAATAACGCTCTTCCAGAATCCATATGGAGAACGGTGGAGCGAAGAGAAATCTGCAAACCAATCCGCTACTGGATCAAAAGCATATTATCAAACCGGTACATCACTAAATCACTGAATGGAGTATGGTAAGGAGAGTGGCGGCCAGGGGATGCCCTCAGAGAGGGGTGCTTTCCCCCCTTTTGGGGTCACTACTGGTTGACGATCTCCTGGGTGAACTATCTAGTCAGGAGATAGATGTGCAGGGGTATGCTGATGATATAGTAATAATTATTAGAGGCCAATTTGAAGAGATAATTTCTAATATCCTTCAAATGGCCCTGAACATAGTGCACAAGTGGTGCGAGAGGGAACAGATGTCTGTGAACCCCCTTAAAACCGTAATTATCCCCTTCACAAGGAGACAAAAGTTATTTTAGCTGTGTTTTTGTGGAAACTTTTTGAATTGGCATGAATCATACGTTCAAGCCAGCAACATTATTGTGAGAATCGAAAATTAATGTTGAGCTCCGCAAAAACTTGAAACTGGTGTCCCTAAGGCTCTTCTCTGGGTCCTTTGATTTTTCCTTCTTTACGTTCATGGTTTGCCACAAAATATCCTGTTTGGTTCTCTACAGGAACAAAAGTTTTTCAAAGGAAAAGTATAAATAGTTCAGGCAAATAACACTTTTACAAAGAGAAAATTGTTAACGGGATGGGAACAGTTGGAAATAGTGGAGAGGCGTATAATAAACATAAAAAAATAAATGCGTGAGCAGGTTTGTTTCCAGATTTTGGATTATTGCGATTTCCGGCGAAAGTTAAAGTCGGAGAGAAAAATGTACAACGGAAAGGTGGTAGATCATAAAAAGGTCTACAACTTTTGTATTCATGATTTTTTCATATAACCTCAAAATCTCCGAGAAAAATGCGAAAAACCGCTTATATCTGTTTTTATTTTTCATTCTCACAATATTAATTTTATTTTGATAAAACTTGGTGGGAGTATACCTTTTTGCGTCCGAATAGTCAACAAATTTTTTCAGATGAAAATATCGAGAGACTTTCCAGATAATCCCGTTTTTCGCCTGGAAAGGTTTCAATCCAAAGTCCTTCGAGTTATGACCAATGCACCCTGGTATGTTCCTAACAATTACATACGAAATGACCTTCAAATACCTACTGTGAAAGAAGAAATTTCAAACTTTGCCCAAATATACCAACAGAGGCTACAGCAACACCCCAACAAATTAGCAAAGACTCTCACGGGAATACCAGCAAGACGAAGGTTAAAACGTTATATCGTTAGTGACTTACCAAGAAGATTTTAAATTTATATTTAAATTAACGTGCAAATTCCCTAGTGACAAATAATTTTATATCCTGTATAAAATATTTAATAATGAGTATGGTCATAGGACTATTGCTCTGCATGTCAATATGTTTAGTGACAAACTATTTACTTAACCATTCCCAACTGTTCCCATCCTGTTAACAATTTTGTTTTCTTTTTGCTTCAAAGTAAGCTAATTCGACTGGTCTAAAAGGATTGAAGTCCATTTCGAGTTATTTTGATTGATGGTTCATAGAGTTGAGTTAAGAACGATTAATTGAAGTGTAGTAAAAAAATACATCTAGAAACTGGAATTAAGGAGTTTGTAAATTTTACTAATAATAATAAAGGAAAAAGGTCGGACTTAAAATTAAGAAATTTTATTCATAGGAGTGCGTGCAGAGCTGAAAATAATACTGCAAACGTATTTGCCAAGTATTTCTCATCTATATACAATTTAGTAGAAGTGGCTTCGTACAACTTTTATGTTAATAATTATAATAACTCATGTAACGATACATTTCAAAAATTTATTATTTGAATTTCAGAAAATTTGAAAATTTAGTATTAATTTCAATAGTGCAGAATCTAGTAGGTAGCCTTCCAATAAATGTAATTTTCTTTCTTGATAATTTGTAATTTTTGGAGCTACTGAGAATTCTTGAAGCGATTAGATTTGTAATTACAGTGTTGTTTCTTATTTTATTTGTTCATATTCTTGTAAGTTCTTTTGTTGGTTTGATTTGGGTTTCAATTTATAATAATTCTCAATTTATTAAATATAATTCTATGTAGAACTGTTTTCCCATTCGTCAATTTATTTCATTTATTGTAAATATTTTTGGTAGTTTTCAATTTATATTGAATGTGTTCAATGTTCAGACTATTGTACCGCATCATAGGACACATCAAATTTGTAAACAATTTGAAACAACGTTGTGCCTGAAACCGAAACACCGACGAAGAAATCGCACAACATTCATGGAGATTGACCGAACCATTCTGCTGCTTTTGGGAAGTGAGTCCATGTGAAATGAATGTGTGTAGGAATACCTTAATACTGTTTGCCCAAAACGTAAATAGATAGAGAAGATACAATGAAGTCGCCGCATGGTCTCCATATCTAGCATATCTGATTCTTTCTTATGGGGCTTCTCTTCTATCATCGTTTGGGACACTGCTGAGCAGCAAACGAAAAACAATTTGGACAAATGATTGAACAAACCCCAAAAAAAAATGGTCTCATTTCAAATGTTTCCACCAACGATTTCCTTTTGGACCAACATTGTGAAAGAGGAACTAAAAAAAATCACCTTAGCAGGGAATCGAACACCGCGATACTGCACGTTCAACTTTCAAATTTCTCGTAAGTTCAACAGTTCGACTAGCTCTGCTCTGGTTGTTAGTATTCGAAGGTGTTATAAAAATGGTTTACGACTTTTTGGACATAGCTATCCATTTTTTCCTCAACCCGACCAAATTTGAGAAAATTAAAAAGTGCAGCTTTCAACAATTTTTTCAAATCTGTTATTTGTTATGAACGCTATTTGGTGAAAAAATTAGTGAAAAAAATCTTATTAGTGAATGTTTGGTTTTGTTTTGCTCATTCGCCTATATATTTTAGCTTTTGTACTGTGCGTTATAGTTTGTTCCAACCACATATCACAAACTGACTTTCAGCAATTTTAAGTCGTTTTCAACGCGCATGTCAATAAAATAATCTGATCCCTGATCAATTTATGTTTATGGTTAAAACATCTGACAACTTCAGTCTGTACTATTCATGTGGTTATGCTGGCATCGTTATTCAGCTGATTCAATAAAGGCTCCTCGATAGTTGGAGATGATGGAGAAATCGGAAATTCCATAAACTCTTAATCATCACAAATTGATACATATCATGAAACGAAACTAAATTTTCTACTCCCCGAGTCAATCTGTATCTGTATCTGTAAGAATTTGAAGGGTGGGTGACCCCCACAGCACTTAGGCTCGTCATCCAGCCTACTTGTTTGAAGTAGGCGATAACGTCGCCGGAAGTAAGCTCCCACATGCTGGCCTCCCCAAGTCAAAAAAAACTCCTCAAACATCGTAAACCCAGTTGAAACAAGACAACAATATCGCTCGCACGTCCATGGTAATAATATTGGAGTCAGTTTTACCCTGACGGAAAAGATGAGCGAGTCAAGAGTTATGTTTTGTTAATAGTATTTACTGAACAACCTACATGTTGAAATTTCCACGTATTATATATAGGTCCCAAATTAAAATTGAACTCCACGTGGATTCACGTTATACACAAAACTTTGTAACAAGCAAATAATAATCTAGTCTTTCCACCACAACAGTGGAACTAACTGGAAAGGAAAGTTGTGAACGCGTGTAATAATTTTCCTGTGAATTGTATCTAACCCAACCTAAATAATAGAATAGCGCTGAGGGTGGAGCCGTTATGCGGCGTTTCTTCTTTTCTGATTCAATTATTAAAGTGAAGGTTTAATCGTGGATTAATATTAATAACAAAGCAATTGAAGATGCCTGCCAAATTCTATTCAAAATTTTTTCCCAGTGAAACCCTTCATGTTACTGCTGTTTCAATTTTCATTCTCCACTCCATCAATTGATAAGGTGACGTTTGTCTTTTAAACATTTCAGATATTGTTGAATAGTACAGTTGGTGTGCGTTAAATTATAATACGATGGACATCAGCCATATTTTAGGATTGGATTGTGGTGGGTACAGATTTGGAAAAATAGTTATAGCAAGAGTGGCATAGAAAAAACCTATGAATCATCCTGATACTTCTAGGTCTACCAATAAAGATCGTAATTAATTAGAGAAGATTGGAAATTCTTATACAGAATCTATTTGCTTGGAAAAAACGTGACAAAAACGATCATCGTATCCCCAAAATATTACTGTTTAAATTTGCCCAAAAACAATTGCAAAAACTAAACAACGTGTTCATCGATCAGCGCTAATTTAAGGCCGAATCCACCAGGGGCGATAAACAGGTGTTTCAGTTTCTTCGATTAATTTTGGATATTCATAAAGTTAACACTTCAAAGAATGGTTTAAACATTGAAAACTTTTATTTTGTCTGAAACAAGAGTTTGTACAATATGTTTTTATTCCTTTTTTCGAGACACCGTGAACATATTTTTCTCGAATACGAGAGGCATATTGGCTTCTGGCAGTCACTGCATAAGAATTTCGTTTTTCTGTGTAATTAGGATGAACAGATATAACAATATTTTCGTGTTTCGAGGACAAATTCTCATGTAGAGGAACTTCCACCCATAGGATTCTACTGATGGGTGTTCGTGATTCTCTCAATATTCTAGGATTCCTAAGGCGGTCCTCCATATATGGTTGGACAAGAGATTTTGCTAGGTCTTTCATAAAAGTACTCCTGGGTAATGACAAATTATTTTTATGACTGCTATAGCATATTTTATGAGTTTTAACAAATCTAACGTACTTACTGATGTGGAGTCTGTGAGACTCCTTCAATGCTAATTGTGAATGAAAAACTATGTACAATCACTCAAAATCACTCAACTTTGGTTTACTATCAGAAAAACGCGGATTAGGAAGGTATTGATAACCGCATAAATATACAATTGAAATTATGAGTGACAGAATCGATTCAAAGCCCGTCAGAGTCTAATAGACTCCACCTTAGTAGTTAAGGGTTGAATGATTCCAATTATATAGTTAGAACCAACACCAATTCTTGTCCCAAGAAAGCCAAATTAAATATAGTGATGGTGAAATATATAAATTGTGATTGGCACAGTTTTCATCATGTCCCATAAGTACATAACTGGTTATCATCACTTATAGTTCCCTCTTCCGTTAATCTAGATTATAATTAATTAACAATGTCAAATGATATAATCTATTCAAAATAATTGAAAGTTCACCAAAAACACCAGTCGGTTCTGTTCAAAAACTTATAACTCGAGAACGGCTGGACCGATTTTAATGGCTTTTGATTTGTTGCATTTTCTCCGACCCAAATAACAGAATAACTATCAAAGATATTAGAAAATTGACGGAACGAATATTTCCTTACAAAATAATTATAAGGTTCGTAACTGTCAAACAGTCAATGGCCATCTCGTCGATCCGGTAAACTCTTCTCTCCAATGAATTAACATATTATGACAAACGAAAAAATGATTTAATTGGAAAAAAATCGAATCAATTGATATCACTGATTCCACCCAGATTATTTTTTCAGTCCAGTCAGGGTCAGTATATTTTATAAATATAAAGCTAATCGCACAGATCAACAATGAGATAGTTGTTCAAGAAGAAATACTCCAAGTGTTGATTTGAATCGTGCAGTATTTCTTTACGATCGCACAATTGACTACAGCTTGAATTCTTCCGTTCGCATTGGATTGTGCTGCCCTAATTCATTGGTACGCTGCATTCATTCAAATTTACTGACTATGTCAAAAATTAACGTGGAGCCACCAATGATTAAACTGAATTTTTCAACTACTTGGATGTGCCTGGTTTACCACCGCACAATTTACAACTGAAGGGGGGCTTGATAGTCATCATGCTTCGAAGTCTAAACCAACAAAACTATGCAATGAAATGTTTGGTGATAGGAAGACTAATGATACGGGCGACAATACTGGGAGGAAAATTTGAAGATGAGTTAGTTCTTATTTCTAAGATTCCTATAATGCCAAGGGATATTCTTAAGTTTAAGCGAATTCAGTTACCGATTCGTCTTTCTTTCGTCATCATGGTTAAGAAATCCACTCATGGTTCACGCGTCGCAAATCATCCGCTTTATTAGTAATTATGCTATGAGAGTTCTGCCTCAAAATCGAGATTTTAACACGGTATTCTCCATAAGAAAATCTAAGGTTCAAAAACACAGAAATTGACTCATTTTGGAGTGGGGGGTAAATCTCAATCTGCGCATGTGCTACGTTATTTGGATAGGTGACGTCATAGGGGTGATGAAAAAAATACTTAAAAAATTCCAACTACCCCCGTTCATCCCCCACGCAGCATCCCTCATACTAAAAGTTAACCAATCATAGCAAACGACATCTCGTCTAAAAGGCCTTAACGTCTAGTGTATATATATAAAATAAAAAATTATACCCCCCTTCAAATACCACGCAGCACCCCTCACACTTAACCAAACGACGTCTGGTATATAGATAAATATTTAGGATCCACAGTGGACCACCGAAATATCCATCCCAAGGATCCCCCATTGGACCATACCCAAATAGCCCATTGGCCCATCCCCAAATATGATCCCCCACTTACCCATCCCCAAATAGCCCATTGACCCATCCCCCACTTACCCATCCCTAAATCCCCATTGGCCCATCCCCATTGGCCCATCCCAGCCCATTGGTCCATCCTCAAAGTGGACCACCGAAATACCCAAATATTTCCAAATGCCACTCTGAAAAAAATTTCACCGGAGTCCGGGCACGAACCATCAACCTTCGCGTCTGAAACAATGCGCCTAACGAACATAGCTATTCGCACTCATAAGTGTTAGATTAAAATAAAGGTATAAAAAAAAAATGCATAGTTTGAAAGTAGACTTAAGTCTACATAGGTATATTGATACATAGGTATATGATTAGAGTACAAAGAGAAGTGATATCGTTGAAAATGGTATCTAGATACGTCTCACATATACATAGTGTATCATTGAAGTACATTGAAAAAATCAGGTGACATTGTCCAGTTTTATTATAACACGTTTAATATTAGTATCTTTGTTTCAATTTAAATCTTCATATGAAAGTTAATAAATAGAATTTTCAAAACGATGTATCGTTTGAATAGCCTTAACCAATTACTCCAAATGATATTTTTAATCTACCTTTAATATGTTAAATAAAAAATATCCTAACACTCAGTATATGGTGAATACTAATTATGAATATATTTTCAATACTTTCTTATTAAAAATCCGCCAGAGGCAACTAATGCAGTCCGGAGTCTTACGCAATAGGTATGCAATTATTATCGAGGTCATTTTAGATAGTTTATTATTTAAAAAAAAAAAAATCTATAAGGTGATAATACATTAATTATATACGAATGAATATATTTTCAATGGGATAGTCTATGATACATATTATACTTTGCTATTATTACTATTATTACTATTATTACTATTATTACTTTGCTGTTATTAAAAATCTAGTGAAGGAAATCATTGAAATTATAAACATATTGTTGAAAAATGTTAGTATAATAGTTTGCAGAATGAATAATCTATTTGATCCACCTAAGTGTAGAATTTTTGAAACAATAGTTTGTTTAGTTTGTAGAAAAGTGTTACGTAAAACTTTTAAACTTGAAAAAATTTGGAGTTGTAAACAAAAATTAATAATTGGTTTGTGTACAGCTGAATGTTATCAAACAAGACCACTTAGAAAATTTCCGGAATACATAGATAGTAATTGGTTTCGTGAATTAGACCCATTAGATGAAAAAGAGATATATTGCGGATATTTTTTACCTCCACGACAACGAGATTAGAATATTAGAAGAAAATAATTATAAAACCGTCAGTCTTACAACATCCTCAGAAGAAACATAAATCAGAATGACTTCCTTAAATTTAAACTTTATTATTTTGGTTGCCGTTTCAAATAATATGCTGTACACAAATGTACCAGATAATGCAAAACATGTTGCAATATGTTTTGATATGAAAAATACAAGAGAAGACTGTAATCGAACAACATGGAGTTTGTTAAGTATAACAAAAAAAAATAATGGTCACCTCTCTGTATACCATATTGAGATTCCAGAAACGAATTTATCATATTTTAGTTACAAATTAAAAATAATATTCAATGACAATTCTGAAGGTGATCAAACCCAATGGCAGAATGTGATTATAGATGATATTCCTATGGACAAGACAAACATAAGCGAAAAAGTTGATAAATTGTACATTTTAACATATATAGTATTGATTTTATTAATTATTATTGTTATATATACCTTACTTAAAATGGTAAGAGTATTTACACAATATAAGTTTCACTCAACGGTTTGTAGTAAATAAAACAAGTTAATTAAATAATATTCTTTTATTTTTCATCCATTATAAAATGTTCATATAATATATAAGCATTTCTTAAAGCGCAAATAGATGGATTAATCTTATGGTAAAAACATTTTGGTGTTGAGGCTGCTAATGATGGATCTTCATCTAATTCATATACAGGTGCGGTGGAATATTTTTGAATGAAATTAGCCTTTTCTTTTCCTTTCACGAAAACCATGTCAGCATTTTCAGTAATGTCTTTTACGATATTTTTGAATTTATGTAAATGTGTATAACCACTATTCCAATCGATTCCATGATGATTTTTCATTAACCAAGTTGCTTGTCTATGTAGTAAGTCTGGAGGTAACATATGTAGAGGAAATGGTGATTTGAAAATATAGTGACTTACTTGATGACCATCATATGCTGCAAATTCTTTAACGATAAATTTATTATTTTCAATCTTAAAACCTTGAAAATCTAAAACAACTTTCATATTTGTAATTGTTGCAATTTAGTTATATATATATATATATATATATATATATATATATATATATATATAT
>CAJUYH010004925.1:3739-25116 GCA_910591685.1 Galerucella tenella | reverse complement strand
TTTCTTCTGGTGCTTCCGACTCTTCTACAGTTACCGTTGTTTCAGGTTTTTTACCTTCTTCCTCAACAGTTACAATTTCAGTTTTTTCTTCCCTGCCATCTTTAACTTTCTTAATTACTCGTTTCTTGATGATCTTTTTCTTTTTCTCGCCATCAACAGTTACAACAGATTCTTGAACTTCTTCAGGAAGTTCTTCAACTATATAATCTGGTTTTTCTAGTATCACTTCCTCTGGAACTTCAATTTCAGTAATAGTAACTTCTCCAGGTTTTCGTTCAGTTGATGATTGTGTTTCATCCAATATTTCTTCAACTACCACACTTCCCTCATCCTCTTTTCCTTTTTGCCGTATTGTTGTTCTCCTCTCAACTATCGCTATATTTCCTTTACCATCTTGTGTTGCCCTAAATGTAGTGATAATTTCTTTCGTTTCTTCAGTGTCAATATGTTGTTGAATGTTTGTTTGTATGTGCTCTGCCACATTGTCCTGTGCACTTGTTCGTGTATGTCTGGCTTGTGTTTTATGTAATTCTGGTTCATCCAGTGTTCCTGTAATTGGTATTGTGTATATAGTACAAATGTTTTTTTATCAATAATGAATCGTGTTATTGTGTATTGTGTATGATATGGTTTACCTAGTAATGGTTGAAGTAACTTACCCTCTTGTTCGTGCAGCAAAATTTCACTTATCTGTAGACTCGGAGTAAATTCATCCATAATAACTTTGACTTTCTTTGTAGTGGGTAGTGAAGTTTCAAGAACTTCTAAACCGTCTGAAGCAATTTGATCACTGACGACGATTTCATGTTGAGGAAAATCTGCGTAATTCAACTGCCCTCTGTGTTTAATAGTTGTATCTGGAGCCAAAACATCATGCGATTGAAGAGTAACTACTTCTTCATTAATAAGAGAAATTCGCTGAAGCACATCTTTACTAGCAGTAGTTTCTGTAGCTGAGGATTCTAATATATCCTCACCAGTTTGACCATGCGTTAATACTTCTGTTACCGTTATACTTTCTTGAAGCGTCAAAGTCTTATCTGCAAATTTAGAGTCTGGTACTTTCGTAGTGATATTCTCTGTATTTGATTGAGTCAATACAGTTGATGCTGTAATACCGTGAAGAACGTCTTGTTGCGAACAGGCTTGACGCAGGATTTCTTGGCTTTGTGGAGCTAGATCCGATACATTTTCCAATGCTTCAACAGATTTTTCCACAACAACAGTATGCTCAATAATCTCTGTAGATGCAAGTTCTCTATTGTACTTATCTTCACTTAACGGTTCTTCGTTTTGGGACGTTAAAATTTGTAAGACTTGTGCTGCCTGCCCAGGTTTTTCCAAAGAAATATCTACATACGTGTCTTCTCCTTTTTTATTTTGTTCGAAATCAGATTCTTTCTCTGTAATTACCGTTTCTGTAACATTAACTGTATTCAAAGCAGTAAGATCTGTCGAAGCGAACTTTTCTTCGGCCCCGGTTATACTTAAATCGATTATATTTTGATCCGTTCGTGTTTCTGTTATTTCCGTAGCTTCTTGAGGAATTATTGTTTTTTCAGCTGATGAAGTTTCAACTGGTCTTTCTACAAAAATATCTTCTAACTCTGACGCTACTATTTCACTTATGGAAACGTGTTCTCCGGGTAAGAACTCCACTGTTACAGTTCTATCTTGTACTTTCTCTTCCTCGAACGGTTTTTCGGATTCTTGTACAAGCTTCTCAGAAGTGATTATACTCTCTTGTTGATCCTGAGTCACCACAACGTTTTCTCTTAAAGTAGAAACTTTTTCGAATTTATCTGTAGTGTCTGCTGCAATTATTTCAGTTTGACTAAGAGGATTTACTGGTACTACACTTATCTCTGATCTTTTTTCAATAATTTCCTCTGGTTGTAAAGGCACTTCTGATTCTCTTACTATCACTTCAGACACACCTATGCTGTCAACTTCAGGAATTACATGACTCGCTGTTTTCAAATCAACAACAGGCGTATCTGTAAATTGCTTTTCTGTTTCGTGTACGATATTTTCTGTTGCAATAATACTTTCAAGTGTATCTCTTTGAATTTGTACAACAGATTCTGGAACTTCTTGTATATGCAGATCTAATATATTTTCTGAAGTAAGTATTTCTGTAGATTGAAGATGTTTTATGGTATCTATTTGTCGTTCAGCTTTACTTGTTAATATTTCCGGAGATTTCTCAAACTCAGTTGCCATAGCTTCTGAATGCGTTTCACTTACTTTGAGTTCTGATAAAATATCAAGTTTTTCTTCTGCTATCATTTTGTTCGGTATTATTGTATCTTCAAACTTATCTACGTTTTCAATAATAAATGGTTGACTTTGACTTATAGTTTCAGAAGGACTGTATTCCGGTACAGCTGTTCCTGTTTGTACAGATTCTGGTTTTACATCTCCAGTTTGTAAGTGTGTTAAAACCTCTGTTGTTTGAGCACATCTATTTTCCAAAATAGCTGATACAGCAGATACTGATACTGGTTGTTTGAATTTTTCAAAAGCACTTTCCGTTTCACCCGGAATAATTTGTGTAGAAGATAAAGCAGTTTCGATGTCTATTTTTGTTTCTGCTTGTCTTTGAGCTGTTTCAACGCTCTGATACTCCCCTTCTTTTTCTTGTACTTGATGGTAGATTTCGATTATTTCTTGATGCGGCACCGTTTCAATATTAGCTGTTGAAGAATCTTCTAAAACAGTTGTTAACTTATTGAAATTCTCTTCTAGATAAATTTCAGAAGTTTCTGGTACTGTAATAGTATCAATTTCTAAATTAGCTGTTTGGCTGGATTTAGCTTGGAAGTTCTCTAGCGTTTCTTCTTTATCTTGAACTATTAACTCAGTTACAGTAACTCCATGAGATTTGTCTTGTAGTCCCACGCTAGCTTCACTTGTAAAAGGCTTAAATTCTCCTGTAAACTCAGTTTCATTTTCTTGCGGTAAACTTTCAGTAATAACTAATGGATTAAATAGTTCTTCGTTTTCTTTTGCAACTACTCCTTCGGGAGTTTGTTCTTTATATATCCCAGTACTTTCTACTACGTTACTTATATTCTGTTCAACAATTTTATGTACAACATCAACTTCTGATTGAGCTTGTTTAGATTCTGGTAAAGTAAAATGTTGAAGTGTACCTTCTTTTTGTCCTAATATTTCTTCAGAAGTTGTTACTGATGCTTTAGTTTCGAAATCAATCGAAGCTGAATATTGCTCTTTAGTTTCGTTTAAAAATTCCTTTTCGTTGTCCATTGTTAGTTGTTCAGAAACTGTGATGTATTCGTGAGGTAGATTCGATTCGACTGCTTTAGTTTCTTGTGAAGCTTCGATAGGAATCTCTCCCAAATCGTATTCCGTTAAAGTTTGAGATTGAGAAGCTATGATCTTAGCATCTGTTAGGTTGGTATTCGCGAATTTTTCGTCCAATTTAATTTGAGACAACTCTGTTTCTTGCTCTTGTACTGTTACTGTTTCTACTGTTACAGATTTTCCTTCATCTATTAAAACTGACATTTCTTGCATTTTAGGCTTCTCCTTTTCAATTATACTACTCTCAACTTCAGATACAATAGTTTCGTACTTCACTGCAGTAGGCAAAGAATTAAGTCCTGTACTAGCACTAACTTCTGTAGGTTTATCTTCATCAATATCAGCTACCGTATCCATTACTTTATGTTCCATTGTCAGAGGAATCGTATAAGATTCTAAATCTGTCGAAGCTGCCATTAACTCTGGTTGAACATCTGGTTTCAACAAAGACTCAGCTTCGTTAGTAACAATTTGAGTTACTGTGATACTTTGATCAGCTATGAAAGTAATATCAGCGCTTTTAGAAGGTACATCGAACTTTTCAAAGTACGTTTCAGATTCTTGAACCTGAGGTTTAGTTTGTACCACTGCTTCGATAGTAGTTTGCTCAATTTCAGCTTTGAGCGGAATTGTTTCTTCAATTTTAACAGCTGCTGTAGATTCCTCTACTTGAATTGTTGTAGTTTCGGCTACTGGCTGTACGTCCATTAAAGAAGTTGCTGATGTTTGCGGAACACTTTCAGGTGTTTGGTAATCAGTTTCTTTTTCCGACGAAATAACTTGCGATACTTGAGAAACTGTCAAGTTTTCAAAGTTAACGTCAGCCTTGTATTTTGAAGGTTCGATATTTTCTGTAAAATTATCTTCTCTTTCACCAGTAACAGCTTCTGTGTTTATAACGCTTTGATGCTCTAGCTGCACTCTAGTTGCCAAATGAGAAACTACGTCTTCATCAATAAATTCTTTAATATTGTCTTGTACTAATACTTCCTGAACTTGCACAACATCCTGTGGTATTAACGTAGAATCTACTGATTTTAAATCAAGTTTCTCTTGTTCTAATGGCTGTTCTTTCAACTCAGATGTAACAGTTGTAACTGATACACCTTCCGCTTGCTGATACTCAGTTTGAGCTTGTTTAGTAACAGGCTGTAATTCAGATAGATCAGTTTCAGTTTCGTAAGTTGAAGCTTCCGTTGTTGTTAAACTATCAATTGGTAATAAATCAGAAGTAGCTGTTTCAGCACTTACTGATTTTTCTACAAATTTCGTAGTTTCTTCGCTAGATAAAATTTGTTCAGTAACAGCACTTACATATGGTACAACTGAAGATATCCCTTCGACTCCTTCAGGAACTTTAGTTCCATCCAAAATATTTTCTTTATCATCAGTTGTAATTTCTGTAATATTCAAACTCACTGTTTCTGATATCTCTATATTTGCCTGCTTTTTATCTGGAATAATATCCTCAAGTTTATCAGCTTCTTTTTCTCCAGCTGTAATTTCTGTTTGTATCAAAGAAATAGTTAGTTCTTGAGTAGTAGCGGCGTTAAAAGTGGATGGAACCTCTTCAATTAACTCTCCTGGAATAGCATTTGCAATTACTTGTTCACTTACTGCTAAATTTTGCTCATCAAAATTAACAGAAGCTGAAGAAGTCTCAACTTGAGGTACTTTCAAATCTGCTTCTTTTTGATCTACCACGGTTTCAGTTACAGATAAAGCTTGTCCTGGAAGTATATCAACGTTTGCTTGTTTCGAGTATGGCGATTTATCTTTGGGAAGTTGTTGTTCCACGTCTGTTACGTTAGTTTCCGTTACAATGAGTTCATTGTAAGGTTTCGTATACTTTTTAGCTTTACCGGTTGGTAATTCTTGCTCTTCTATAAAATCTGCGTGTACTACGCTTTCTATTTCGGAAGTTACGAAAACTTCTTGTAATTCTAAAGCTTTAGTAGCTAATACTTGTAATGGTTTTGGTTTTGATTCATATAAATCTTCCTTTTCATTGAGTAGTACCTGGGATACATTAGCTCCAGAGAGTACTTCAGTAAGATTCATCACAACATTTTTACTTTCTGGTTTAACTTCCAAATATTCTTTTTCCTTTTCAGCTGTTTCATGCTCAATAATTTGCAGTGTATTTAAACTGTCTTGTTCTGCAACAGCTGTAGCTTCTTGAGCTGTTTCAATTTTAAGATTACTCGATGTTTCTTGTGTTTCTGTAAAAATGCTACTTGCTACTTGCTGTGAAGATATATCAAACGTAGCTTGAACTCCCGTTGGTATTTCCTCGGGTAGATACTGCTTCTCTTTGTCTTCTGAAGTGATTTCTGTTATATTCAAAGCTTCTTGTGGTAGTAACGTTTGTGTAGCTTGCTTTGAATCAGTTTCTACATCTTTAATTTTTTCAACATCTTCTGATGTTAAAGCTTCAGCCACAACAATCTCATTATGTAATGTTTGTAAAACATCAGCTTTTCCTTCGTCATTTTTATTTATTTTAAGATGATCAATACTGCCATCAGCTATTGTTTCTTCTGTTACTCCAGTAGGTAGAAGAGATGAAGTTATTTGTTTCACTTTATGAGTATCTGGTAATTCAAATTTATTCAATTCTTTTTCCATTTCTAACATTTGTGACTCGGTTATTTCTACCTCCTGTAAAGGTGCAGTTAATGATACTTCTACATTGAAAGTTTCTTTTTGGATAGATTCATAAGTTGTATCAGTTTCGATAACGTTAGTTTCAGTTATATTAGTAGCTTGGTGTGTTTCTATGTCTAAAGAAGCTACGTCAGTGGCAAATTTAGGATAATCTTTGAAATTGTCAGGTAGCTCATTGGTTTCTATTTCTTCGATGGTTAAAGACTGGTTTGGAGAGAATGAAGATTCTGCGAGTATTTTTGTAGGTTGTGTATACACTGGTAATTCAGTTTCTGATTCTTGAACTGTCGTTAATGTATTGCTAGGAGTTTCTAACAAGTTATATAAAGTATCAGCTGTTTTGAAAGAAGGTTGTTCTTCTTCATACTGTTTTTCTTTTTCGTTAACAAAAGTATCTTGAGACACCAGAGGTTCTAATGGCGTTAGTTCGACAGTGCTTGTTTTATAATCAACAGTTTCTTGAGAAATCTCTTCTTGAGCTTGTTGACAATCTGTTGTAGTTGTTATAACACCTTCGGAAAGCAGTATATTTTCCAAAGCTTCAGCTGTTTCGCCTTGTTGAAACTTTTCCAAATCTTTTTCTTTTTCTGATATTTCAGTTTCTGATACAATTATTCCTTCTCCGCTAGAGATATTGATCTGAGCTGACTGTGCTGGAGGAAGTCTTCCAGGTACATATTCTCCTTCCAATTCAGGAGCGACTGTTTGATGCTGCGATAAAGATTTCTGTGTAATTATAGTTTTTGAAGCTATTTCAGTAGCTACGAAAGCTTCTGGGAAATGCTTGCCTGGTTTATCTTCCGCTAAGACTTCCTCTACTGTTAAAGCTTCTCTAGCATCGATATTGTATTTTGGTTTTACAGCTGTTGGTTTTGGTAGAGTTAGACCTTCTTCTGCCATACCTTGTTGAACCTCTTCAACTTTTATACTTTCTTTGGTTGAAAATGCTGTTTCAGCGTAAACCTCCTTTGGTTTAGTAAAATCTTCAAAGTCAACTTCTTTTTGAGATACTTGTACTTCCGAAATGTGTTTCGCTTCTTTTAGTATAATATTAATATTCGCTAGTTCCTGTACCGTGTCTGTTTTTTGGAAATCTGAAGGAATGTCTGCTAAATTATGTTCTTGTATAACTAAACTTTCTTTGGAAATAAATTCTGTAGAAGCGTTACTTAAATTAGGAGTAGGTTGAGTAATATAGTCTCCTGTAGAGCTTTGTGTATTGGTTTCCGTTACTTCAAAAGCTTCTACCGTATCAATTGATTTGATAGCCATTGAAGTAGTAGGTTTAAAATCACTACCACTTCTTTCTTTTTCCTCAGCCAAAACAGTCTGCTCTAAAACCGCATTATGTGGCAAAAGATCTAAGGTAGCCTGAAGCTTCTCTACGCTTTCATCAGTTTGTGTTACTTCGCTTGTACTTATAGCTTCAGAATAAATAGCAGACATATTTATTTCTAGTGGTTTTAAATTTTCAACCTTATCAGGTGTAAACTCTTCTTCTTTCAACGAAACCTCTGTTTCTGTAACAGTTTTAGCTTCCTGTGGAAGTATTGACATTGTAGCTTTATTCTCAGGAGCAAAGTGTTGATCATATTTTGTGGAAGTGTCTCCTAAAGTAACTTGTTCTACTTGAACGCTCTCATGAGGTTGTATAATTTCTTTAGCGCTAGAACTTGATGGTTTAAAAGTATCTTCAAATTGTTGTGGAAGATTATGAGTTGTTTGTTCTGTTATTTGGATAGCTTCAACGTTGTCTATGCTTGTCTCAGCTGTTGCTGAAAGGTCAGATACATTTTCGTAGTTCTTTTCGCTTTCGTTTGTAAGCACTTCTTTTGCTACGATTGCTAAGTGTAGCGTTACATCTACTCCTGCTGTGGATTCGTTTATAATCTCGCTTATACGAGCTAGAGATCCTGTGGTGACAGCTTCTTGGACGGTTTTTGAAGAACATAAAAGTATTTGTTTTTGGGATGGTAGTTCTATATCTTCAAGAGGACCTAAATCTTCTTCATCCATGTCGTATTCACTAGTTCTTGGTTTGTACATTGTAATTTTCTTTTTCATATCTCTACTTTCGTCTATTATTTCTTCAATTTCTATTTCTTCTTTATCTTCTACCTCTTTTTTGGCAGGTTTTTTCTTTACATCTAGTTCTTTCTCGATGATTTCCTCTATTTCCACTTCTTCTTTATCATCATCTTTTATCTCCTTTCTTTTAATTTTTGTAATCTTTTTGTTTTTATCACGATTTTCCTCAACTTTTTCTACTGTTTTAACATCTTCAGTTGGTTTGATCTCTTCTTCTATGTCAGTGATCTCGGTGATTTCTACAGAGTGTTTTTTCTCTGGTAGTTGACGTTTAATGACTTTTTCTGTATCTTCTTCAACTTCCAAGGTTTCTGTGAAAGTGTATTATGATAGTTCGTGTTTTAATTGTGATATAATTTATAAAAGTATTTATTATGTTATGTGCGAAGAGGCTGAAGCTTAAGCTTAAGCCGAATTGTTGGTGGCGAAAAGTGCTACAATTGATGAAGTAAGAGTAATTTTTGTTGTGAATGGTAATTTGTTAATATAGAACTCACCTTAGCTGAGCAGTTAACACTACGAAAGCCATGCTTCACTTTCTCTACACTTATTACACTACGCAGAAGCTGTATAAATTATTTTATAATATTTTTTTTAAAGAAAAAACTATTTTTAAAGATTGCTGATTATAATGTTCCAAAGGCTTGCGTTAGTCGTTTTCTATATATTTATTTAAAGTGCTGTTAATGCTTTGCGAAATATTTTCTAAAATCTTCAATATTTTGAATAACATTTTTTCAAAAAATATAAGCATCCCGATTGACACCAGAAGTACTTACCAACTCCTAGTGCATTTTTTATACAATATCGAAAAATAAGCGTAAAATCTATTAATCACGTTATCTCACCTTCAACTTCTTCCTTCTTTTTTACTTCTTTTTTTATTCTTGAATCTAAAAACAAACATTTCAGACCTTTCCTATGTTTTTTTTTATAAAACTGACCTTGAATTATTTCAACTTCTTTTCCCAAAGTAACAATTTCAGTAACCGACTTTGAAGTAACCTGAAAAAAAAATAATTTTAATGGAAAATGTATATAAAGTGGTGTGATTTTTACCTCAGTAACTTCTGATGTTTCCCACAATCTTTGAAGAAAATCTTGAGGGGTAAAACAAGTAATAACTTCTTCAATAGTTACATAATTAGCTTCTACCATTTTCATAAACGCTCTGAATCCTACTGTAGCAGCAAGTACAGTTTCATCAACTGTACTTTCCTCAGTAAGTACCTCAGAAACTAATGGACCATATCCTTTACGTTCAACAACGTTAACCATAGCAGATTGTGCTTGTGGGGATTTTAAAGATGGGAATCTATCTTCTTCGTAAAGAACTGTTACTTCTTTCACTGTAATACCATTCTTCAGTAAATAACCGATTTCAGCAATTTCTCGAAGAGGGTTTTCTCCAGGTCCGAACTCTTTGGGTTTTATGAATTTAAGCATTTCAGTAACTTCTTTAGCCATTTTAAGTTCGCTTTTACGAATAATCTTTTCACATCGTTCTATGATTTGTTCTAGATTAACTTCTGTTACATCTACTACTTCTGATACACCAGATTGTACAGCACTTGTAGCTTTAGAAGGTTTTGGTAAGATTTTTTCGATGTCTTTAATTATTTCTTCGGTAAGTATTTCTTCAGCGTAAGTAGCTTCTGCTGGAGACAGTAGTTCTGTAGCTTTTTCTTTCGGAATTTCTTCGTCTTCGTGGTCATCGATTTTCTTTGATGTAGCAATAGCTTCAGTTTTAAGAGGTTCTACAATATCTAGTACAGGCTTGGCTTTAGCTGGTTTATCAGCTTCTGGTATTTCTTCAGTTGATTCTATTGCTTTAACTTCCGTTACATCAAGATGTTTTTCTTCTTCTGTTATTTTTCTAGCTGTACGTCTGCGTATTTCTGTCTTTTTATCAATTTTAACGCGTTCTTTCTTCACTTTTTCTTCTTGTTCTTTCGCTTTGCGTAATTTGATTTGTTCTTTTTTGTATTCTGGTATTTCTTGAACGTTCAAAGTAGCTTTGGTTACAGCTTCACCTATTTCACTTACGGCTTTACAAACGTATGTTCCAATATCTTCCAGTTGTACGTCGGTTATGTTTACACTTGTTGTGTTGTCTTCAATCTTCACTTTGATTCGGTCTGTGTTGCGAATAATTTTGTCGTTGTGATACCATATCACATCTGGAAAAAATTGACTGAAATATTGTACAATTGATAAGAAAGAAGGATGTTCTTACCTGGATGGGGTGTGCCAGTGATGTAACACTCAAATTTGATAGTTTCAGCTTCTGTTGTGAAAATGTTTGTTATTTCTTGAATAAACGTCGGGGGACTTTGCGCAGCTGAAAATATTTTGAATTCTATATTTAAAAAAAATATATATTTCAAAGGGAACTGATATGGTTAAATTCATAATGCAGGGGGGAACATATTTAAAAAAATGTTTTTAAATGGAAACCACTAACCTTATTCAAAAATTTTTTATTTTAAAAGCATTCAGATGTTGATTTAATAGTATTTTCACAAATAAAGAAATAGGCCAGACGATAGGGGTAACAACTACAAGTAATTAGCAATACAGCTGATTTTTTCTAAATAAGTACCTTAAAGTGTGTAGATTGATAAAAAAAAGTTTATCGGTCTTGAAATTCTTCAATATTTCACGCTGGAAGGAAGGTAGAGGAAAATAAAAAATACCAGCGTGTAGGGGAAGTGTTTGGCAACAAAAAGGTTTCCTGCGTTTCTTTCGTCCGAGCGATGGTTTGTCCGGAAAAAATTCGGTAAACCTAGTATGTGTTTCGCATCCACGCGACTCTATTTTCTGAAGCGCGGCGGAGTACATTATAAACTATTGTACAGTTATAATGAAAATATAAATAATTGTGATAGGGCGTTTTGAAGAGGAAAGTGTCAGCTTTAAGATGGCATTTTTTTTGTCAAAGCACATAATTATTTTTAGCAAATTACTCATATATAATATAAATATTATATTCTAATCAAAAACCAAGAATCTCAATAAAAAATTCATTATATAATAATGTGGCATTGAAACAATTTTTCGAAGGATGGAAACTGTTATTTAGGAGGTCTGTTCCATAAATAAAGTTTACGGATAATTAATTTTTTCTAATTACGAAATACAGCACTTTTCATTATATTGTAAATTTTAGGAATCTTGAATTTACAAGAAAATATATACAGTGCTATTCAAAAGTCCCCGTCCCCCCTCGTATCTTTTGAACGGCTACACTCACATTGATAAAATTTGGAGGGTGAAAATAAAGTGTTGTAAACTTCTCTACGAATGGTAACAGGTGACGTAATAGTAATAGATGACGTCACAGTGCCACTCTGGCCAATAATTTTAAATAGGACCTTATGGCAAGTGATATCTCGTATGAAAGGCTGACATTGGCTACATAGCCATATTAATTTTGTTTGGGTTTAAACTAATTTTGACGGATCAATTAAATAAATACCAAAATTATTATTTCACATTTAAATATAGAAGATTTTTCAGTCCGCCTCTGGTTAGTTGTCAAAAAAATGACGTTTTTAATTTAATAGTATTTGTTGCTTTGCAAAGTTTTTCTAAATAGCTTGAATATTTAATTTTCTTATTGTTTAACGAGACGTTTAAGAGTTTAAATAGGCAAAATGGTACGTACTCCAGACGACAAAGTAGCAGCTATCTTAATATTTGGTGAATCTAGAAAGAATCTCCATGAAGCGGATACCCAGGGAAATACCCATGGAATACCCAGATCGCCCTATCTCGAGAACTTATTCTCAAACCGTGACATATTTTGTCGCATTCGAGAAATCCTCTTTGTCGAATAAAATCTGAATATTCTTATTCTCAAATGTCGCCTTCGCAAATTTTTGATAGACAAATTGTAGAATGGTCACAGACAGTCGATAATTTATGTCGAATGCGAGAATTTAATTATTTGCGAAATTTATAGGTCAACGTTATACATGTCAAAAGTGAAAACACTCATTTTGTTAGGTTCTGTTTCAGAAATTTTTGTAGAGAGAAAATGGCAGCTTTATTAATTGCTATTGAAAATTTAGAAAATCAAGAAATGTATCAGCGGCCTCGAGAGAGACGAGATATATATACTCGTATAGAAGCGCTTTTACATTTTTATCTGACAGAAAGTTTATTAAAACGTTCAGATTAACTAAAGAATTAGCTAGAGAGTTAATCACTATTCGAGAACCCTTAATAGAACAAGGGAATCGTGCAAGTGCATTAAATTTATTAATGTTCGTTTTTGGTTTTGGGTGCAATAATTTTTTTTGGTTTCACTTTCCATGTTTATCTTGTTATTCTTGTTCTACATTCGAGTAAGTACATTGTACATTCTAACTTCTAACAAATAACCAAATCATTACTGTCATCACAGATCATATAACTACTACTGTCATTTAATTATTTTACAACTTTACAAGAGAAGTGGCATGGAACACGATATAATATCGAAATTTCGGTGTTGCCAGTTTAAGTTATTCGACAAAATTTATCTCATGCGACTTAGATGTCGAACCCATTTGAGAATGCCAGATGCCAATGTTGTGCGACAATTTCTATCGACATATGTCGAATACGACAAATGTCATTCGACATTCGAGAATAGGCCCCCTGGTCGACCAACATTTAGTGATGATAAAAAAATTTATATAGTTGCTGAAATGGTTGATATTTTTTATTCTTCTCCACCTTCCTCCCAGCGTAAAATATTAAAGAATTTCATTTTTCTATTTTTTTTATAATTTAGGAAATTGATGGACTGGTAAACTCTTTTTATATTAATCTACACACTTCAAGATATTTATTAAAATAAAAATCAGCCGTATTGCTAATTATTTGTACTTTTGGTCTAAAATGACCCATACCGAGTGGCATAAAATTCAATCTCATTCTATTAATTTCAGGGACTGCAAAATCTGACATCGATGCAACAGCTAAACTAGACGGTAAGTTAAACTAATTTGGAATATTAATTACCTGTTTTTTTTCATTGTCTCGCCATGCTGGAAGGTATATTTACTGGTCCAAACAAAATGCATAAAAGGACAACAAACATAAAATTAGTATCACAGCACACAAACACATCTAGGGTTAGATGTTACCTTTGGAAGAACTCGAACCACTAGTAGAAAGAAAAGCTGAAGCTAGTCCTTTATCATTATCCCCCATGCACTCACTTTCTAACAACAAAAACTCCTGCAACTCCTCCTGGCTATCTGCAGTATGTAACTGAAAGAAAGCGCTAGGATCGATCTCTCTAGGCTCCAAGGGGTACATGGTACTATTATCAGCGCCTTCGTAATCTTCTTCGTCTTTTAGGTAACTTTCTTTGTTCACCCTTGGAAACGTTTGGTATTTTTCTGGTAAATATTTAACATCAATGGGTTCAGAAGATATTACGTTACAAGAAGTGGAATATTTACTCAAGGAATCATATCTTCTTTTATCAGAACCACTACTACCTTTTAAGCTACTACTTCTAGTAGATGGCTCGCTTTTTTCTTCTATGGGAGATAGAATGTAAAAAGGCTCCGCTTGGTTATCAGGTTCTTTTTCAGCTTCGACTGCTAAATATTCTTCGGTACCGTAGCTTACAAGTCTTTTTTCAGAAAAGGGTGAATTTATTAATTCCATAACGGAACTTAAAGAATGTCTATGCGAATTTAAGTAATCACTCATTGCTGTGCTGATAAAATCGTTGTTACTCTTTGGTTTTGACGTAGTAGGTTCACTTTGCACAGAATTGTGCGATGATGCATCTGTTAAGGGCACTTCTTCTTTCAAGTAAAACGGTTTTCTGGGTTCGATATTTTCCCTGCTGCTTACCTTACCTTGTTTTGATATGTTTTCTAAGCTGTCAGCTGATAAATCTGATGAAATAGCATGCTGCAAGCTGGTGTTTTTGTGATTATTACCTTTTAGGGCAGCGGATAGTTCTTCCATATGGGTTACCCATTCGGGTTTACGGTACTCCTTTGTGCCTAAAATACCTGTTGAAACATATCGATATCAAAAACTTTCTATTATGATTAGGACTCGGACATTGAGACATTTTTTAATTAAATATTTTAGATGCGAATAATACAGTGTGATCCATTTTGTTTGGAAGCACCCACGTAAAATCTGCATTTTTTAACCGATTTTGTTTTTATTTTTTTTGTTAGATTCAGTATCAAAAACTGTATTCTGGCACAAATTTTCATAGCCTAATTACTATTTTCAAGGCCCTCTATGTTAATTTCTCTTTGCAAAAAAAACAAAAGTACATTAGGCATTCTTTTTTCTCAAATATAACTATATCACTGGATTCAGAATCATCACAAATATAAACTACCAAAATTTTATAAAAAAAATTTTTATTAACGACAAAGTTATTACAACATGAATTTGGAAAAAGTGGTATTTTCATTAATTTTTTACGTAGAATGTAAACAAATTTGGAGAATGGCAACATGGTAAACAAAAACAAGGACTCAAACAAATTGCACAGTGAAAATTCGAAGCCGATAACTCAACCCGTTCTGGAGTTATAGCTTCTGAAAGTAATGTGAAATTGTACTTAATAATTTGATTTTGAAATTTTATTTATGTCAGTCAGTTTGAACGATTGAGCACTCCGCCGACGGCGTCGTGCTCGAACTTCGTCCTCGTGCGATATGGCCATCATATCCACACTAGTTGCACAAACTACTATTTCTATCAAAATATGCCCTTTAACATTTAAAAACAACCTGCCAAATGTCAAATCAATTCATCCATCCATTTTAAAGTTATCGAATTAAAACATTCAAGTTTTCAAAATTTCAACACCCTGTATTTCGAAAAGTGAATGTGCTAGACCCCTTAATGCTCATATCATTCTGTCCAATTTTACGAGAGGAATCTACATGCAAACGTTGTAATTACCCTTAACCTTCGAGATGCTCATACCATTTTTTGCGCGATCGTATTGAAATAAATTCCGAATAAAATAATTTAAATTTCTTCGAAATGAACGAAATGTCAAAAGTGATATTTATACTTCTCGATCAGTTTAAAATATATTTTGCATTTTGGTGAAATTATTTATTACTTTTCGACGTCTGAACCTACCGTCCTGACAACCGATGCTGTAAATAAACAAAAAAGATCAATCGCGCAAAAAAAATTATGAAAATAATAGTAAAAATGTATCCGAACAAATTCAAGTAGATCACCAGCACTGCGAATACCAGCTTTGCATAGAATTTTAATATAGCATCGGTGGTTCAGTGGTAGAATCATGGAGCTAGTATTAAGAGGAGTCGCTATGCCTGTCATAAAAGTGGTATCGGTTTCGCCATTTTACTACCACTTCTCTGTCAACTTGACATTAGTATTGTTTTGTGGATGTGAATTGGGTATTTTTGGATTTTCTTTTTGCTAGTGTCGTTTTTTTCTATTTTAATAATTGAACAATAATGGTTTCTTGTGCTTCACGGAGTTGTACAAGTAGAGACAGTGTAAATACGAAAAAATCATCAGGAACAACATATCATAGGTTAGTAAAAAATCGAAACAGGACTGTGCTGGAATATATTTCTTTGTGCTTCAATAAGTTTTATTTAACTTCATATTATATTTAATGTTTGTAAATTTCTTAGAACTCCATCAATAAGAGATATGTGGTTGAAATTTGTGAAAAGAGGTTCTTGACAGCCAACAAAATACAGTATTTCTTTATTATCAATTTCATCTTGTCAAAAGGACGATTATTTGCACTTTAACGAAGAAAACCACCTCTAATCAAAAATTCAAAAAGCCGCTACGCTATACCTAGGTGAAAAAGAATTTCACTAGTGAATATATTTTTATTTATTGAAAATTTAAATAGTCCGGCCCTGCCGTCGACGCCATATTGCTACCATCACAATGTCACTCATGTGATACCACTTTCCTATTATAAGATAGTCGACTGTGTCATCTCCTCTTAATAGTAGCTCCATGGGTAGAATGCTCGCCTTCCACGCGGGCGGCCCGGGTTCGATTCCCGGCCGAAGCATATGAATCGCTGCTTCGTAAACGAGAGAGAGACTCAGAAAAGAGCACACGCACGCAAGCAAGGCACATAACGTAACGTAACGGTCAGATCTTTTGCGTCGCGACCCCCGGTCGCTCAAACATAACCTGACGTAAAGAACTAAAGTTCCAAAAATTGCAGGCAAGAAATTTTAATGACTATTGTCATATACTACTTTGCCAACAATCCAAATTATTAAGCACAATTTTACATTACTTTCAGAAACTATAACTCCAGAACGGGTTGAGTTATCGGCTTCGAATTTGCACTTTGCAATATGTTTGAGTCCTAGTTTTTGTTTACATTCTACGTAAAAAATCAATGAAAATACCACTTTTTCCAAGTTCATGTTGTAATAACTTTGTCGTTAATGAACATTTTTTCATAAAATTTTGGTAGTTTACATTTGTGATGATTCTGAATCCAGTGGTATAGTTATATTTGAGAATGAAAATGCCCAATGTACTTTTGTCTTTTTTGGCAAAGAAACATTAACATAGAGTGCCTTGAAAATAGTAATTAGAATATGAAAATTTGTGCCAAAATACTGTTTTTGATACTGAATCTAACAAAAAAAATTAAATCAAAATCGGTTGAAAAATGCGAATTTTACAGGGGTGCTTCCAAACAAAATGGGTCACACTGTATATAGTATGCTCGGTAAAGTGTTGTGTTAAAAAATATGTGAATGTACAAGGAGGAATTCAAAGGAAAAAGGTTCAAAGCCATTTGCGCTGAAATATAAACTATTAGTTTCCGACTGCGTTTATTAAAATTATCAAATATTTTACCTTCAACTGTTTCTACTACCAATTCGGCAGTTGTAATAGCTACTCCAAGCGGATTTGTAGCTTCGTAAACGATATCACCCGTATCGTCAGGAAAAACTTCGGAAATCGTAAGAACCGACGTCCCATCGTCAAAGTTTTCAATGACAAATTCATGAGAAGGAATAATCTCTTCACCATGTTTTAACCATTTACCTTCAGGTTTAGGTTTACCTACAGCTTGTACCTCGAATCTACGGAAAATTGATGCTTATAAAAAAAGAAAGTCTCCCATATTTACGCGAGGAGGTTACCTGGTTACTTCTCCGTCTTTAGCTTGTATCACTTGTGGCAACTTTCTAATAATCTTTGGTGCACATTCCACATCGCTATCCGAAAGGAAATAGTCAGTTTCACTAATAGTCTATAAAAGAAAATAATAAATTACATTATTAATAACTGGATGAAAAAATATTTGTACCTTATCAGCCAAAAGATCTTCCTCTGATCCAGTCATTTGACCAAGTTCAGAATCAGGAACATACTCATAAGCTTCAACGATCAATGAAGCTTTACAAACAGCTTCTCCTTCCCTATTCGCAGCTACACAAGTATATTCCCCAGCGTTTTCAGGGAAAACTTCAGTAATAGCTAACGTACAAACACCTTCAGTATCTTGGTACATGACAACATCTTTAGCTTCTTTAACTGGTATGCCTTTATGGAACCACTCAACTTTTGGTATTGGTTTCCCAGTTACCACGCAACTGAATTCAACTTTTTCTCCATCCATAACTCGCACAGGGGAGATGCGTTTCACGAATCTAGGATACACCATTTCAGTAGCTTCTTCGAAATCAGTTTCATCAATTATTCTTATTGAAGCTGTGCAAGTTACGGAGCCTGCAACGTTTTCAGCTCTACAGGTTATAGATCCAGCGTATTCCGGAGTAACTTGGGATATCAAAAGAAGTGATTTGTTGTCTTTTGTGACAATTCGAGTAGCTTCAGAAGGTTCTATAGGTGTGGTTTCGTGGAACCATTGGAATGTAGCGTCTGGAATAGCTTCAACGATTGCTTCTAGTATAATAACATCTCCAAGTGTAGCTTTTTGAGGTTTGATTACTTCTATAAATCTTGGAGGCTGGGCGTCGGATGTTTGTTCTACTATTTGCACTGATCCGGAAGATCTAGCTTCACCTCTTTGATTTTTCGCACGTACTTCGTATTTACCACCTTTTTGTCTCTTATTAACTGTCTTTTTTATTGTTAGTTTGGTAGCATTTTCAGTTGTTTCGATTTTATAATCTTTATTAGGTTTAATTTCGGTACCATTTCTCAGCCACGTAATTTCTGGTGTTGGAGATCCTTCAAAACAGGATTCTAGTACAATATCTTCATCTGGTTTTGCTAATACTGCTTGTACAGGTCTTGTTATTTTCGGTGCATGCATAACTACTGGTTGTGTTATTGTTACAGATTTAGAAATTACCAAATTTGCTCTACATTCAGCAATACCAAATTTATTTTCCGCTTTAACGCTGTAAACTTTCTCATCTATTGATGTGGGTTTTAAAATCTCCAGCTTAGCTAGACCAGTTTCAGGGTTAAAAGTGAGCTTATGCTCTGGAGTCGATTTAACAGGCTTTCCTTCTTTGTACCAAGATACTTTCGGAGTTGGATGACCAGTAACTATACATTCCATTTTGGCTACATCTGTTTCTTCGACGATTAGAGGTTGTAAGGGTTGCACGAAATGGGGAGCATCGCCAGTTTCTTCTTTTTCTGAAATATTAAATTAAAAATTACTTTTCACAGTACGAAGCTAAAACATTCAAAACAAGCAGCAGTAGTTAACGCAACACGTATTTAAATCTCAATATTATTTTTTGTTGACTGAAAGCCACTCCAAACATTTTACCTAATATAACAAGGTTGGCGGTTGAAGTTGCTGCACCAGCTGTGTTTGTCGCTTTGCAAGAATAAACAGCAACATCTTGGGGTTCAACTTTAGCAAACTCTAAGGTTACTGTACTTTCGACGATGTTAACGAAAGCTCTTTCGTTGGCTTGGAATAGTTTTTCGTTTTTGTACCAAGTAATTTCGGGGAAGGGAGTACCTTCTACTGTACAGGTTATAGTAGCTGGTTTTCCTTCTTCTGCAATGACAGGTTCAACTCTTTGGATGAATCTGGGAGCTACTGTTTTCTTTTTGGCTCTTTTTTCGATGGTTTTTTGTATGACTGTTTTTTGCGTTGTTCTTTCATGAATTTTCACGTCGTCGGTTAGATTTTCTTCTGGTAATTTATCTATTGTTTCTGTTGTTCGTTTTTGGGAAATTATTTCTAGTTCTGGAATTGGTTGACTATCATCGAATGATACTGTTTTAGGTTTGTCCTTTTTAATCTTCTTGGATATTATTTTTACATTTATATCTTTTTGGAATTCTACTTGTTCTTTATCTTCCTCGGGCTGTTCTTTAATTTCTTCAGGTTTGACAGGAACGATTTTCTTTTCTACTAACTTTATCTCAGTTTCAGACTTAAGTAGCTCAGACTCTTCTGGAGTTTCATAGAGCTCTTCTTGTACTTTCTCAGGAATAAGTGGTGTAGGTTTTTCTTCTTCAATTTCCTCAACTTGGGAGGTTTGATATTCTATTACTTCCTCTTCTGGCTTCTCTGCCTCTGATATTTTAGATTTAGGTTTTTGTTTTTCTTTCTTGTGCTTTATGGTTATTCCATCATCAAACTCCTTTATTTCTATTACTGTTGGGGTTTCTCGTTTAACCTCCTCCGTTATAGTTTTATATTCAGGCTGAGCAGGCACATCTTTAGAGATGGGCTTAAGTTTAATTTCTTCTTTCTCTTCTTCAGGAAGAGGTTTCCTCTTACCTTTAGGTAAATCTGGTATTTCCTCGACTTCTTTTTGTTTTTCTTTTGGTGTTCTTCTCCATGAAGGTTTTGGTACTTCGGGAATAGGTTCTGCTTCTCGAACTTCTTCTGATAATGCAACTGGTTGCATTTCAACAACCTCTACCTTTTGGTCTTCTGTTTTTGGAGTTGTATCAAAATCGATTTTCTCATATTCTTTAGGCTGAGCCTCTGTTTGTGGTATTTCTTTTGGTTTCGAAATCTCTAGAAGGTTTTGTAGTTCTTTTGGAGTTTTCTTAATTGGTTTCAGCTTAACTTCTTCTTCTGATTTATCTTCTTTTGGAATTTTTCCTTTTCCAATTTTAATTGATATTTTTTCTTCTTCTGGAATATCTTTCTTTGGTTTTTCCTGCCGTTGCCATGGAACTGATTGTGTTTCTTCGATATCTTTTGGTTTTTTATCAAATTCAATTTTTTCTGATACTTCAGGAATGTATTTTTCGCTGTCCTCAATTACAGGAATTTCTTCATATTTTGTTGTTTTCTTAGGTTTAATTTTTTTAATTACTTTTTCTTCGGCTACTACATCTTCTTTGGGAATTGGTTTAAGACTAATTTTTTCAAATTCAGTTCCTTCTTCAACATTAGTCGTTTCTGGCCTTTGAACTGGCTTGAGTTTTATTTCTTCGGGCTTAGATTCCTCCTGAACGAAGTGTTTAGCAAGTTTGGATTTTGGTTTTTCTTTGTCATCCACTTTTAGAACGACTGTATCTTCAATCTCTGTAATTGTTTCAATTATAATAGATTCAGGAAGTTTTTCTATTTGTTCTGGTTTTCCTTCTTCTGGTTTTTGTTCTTCGGGTTGCTCAGTTACCTTTTCTTCTAGAACTTCTTTGGTTTTATCTGACTTTATCTTCTTTTGCTTCTTCCTCACCTTTCGCTTTAATTGATCTTTACTAACATCTTTTTCTTCCTCCTCGTCCGTGGAAGAATGGATGATATTCTCCTCTACAGTCTTTTTCGTGAGAGGCTTAAGATCTACTTTTTCTATTTCTTCTTTAACCTTTTCTTTCTTCTCTGGGCGTGTGCGTTTGAGTTTAATAGCTTCTTGGCTCCATGGAATAACTTCTGCTTTGGGTGTTTGGAGAACAATTTCTTCTTCTTGTACAACAACAGTTTGTTTTACTATTTCTTCGGGCTGTGTAGGTTTTTCAGGAGCAACTTGTTCTTGTAACACTTCTGGCTTAAGTGGCTTTTTGGGTTTGCGCCAGGATCTTTCTTCTGGCTGTTCAATTTCAGGAATATCCTCTACTTTGGGTTTCTTGGATTCTACTGTTATTTCCTCAGGAACTTGTTCAGGCTTGTCTTGCTCTTCAATTTCTAGCCTGTCATCTTTCACTTTTTTGTCTTTTTTAACCTTTTTAATAATCTTTTGTTTTGTATCTATAGTTTCACCTTCTTTTTCTTTTTCTGCATCTTTAATGTCTACTTCGTCCTCGGTAGGTTGTTTCTTCAATGGTTTTAATTCTACTTTCTCTAATTCATCTTTAACAATCTCCTTTCGTTCCTTTTTAGTTCTTTTCAAAGC
>CAJUYH010004924.1:0-25119 GCA_910591685.1 Galerucella tenella | reverse complement strand
AATATTTAAACCAAAAATAGTATACAGTCCACACAACTATCAACAGGAGCGTAATATAGTTTAATAACAGGAGAATTCCTATTATACTTGTTTTTAAAGCATGTTTCCCATTTATTTACGAGAAGTTATATCACCTCAATAAGTTTGGCAACGGCCAATTATCTCGTAAATTGCCAGTCCTAATTGTACAAAATTTGGGGTAAGGGAAAGTGGGGGAATGGTGCGCAGTTAAGCAAGATGCTCAAATGCTCAAATGTTATAGTTAATATTATATTTTTGACACTTCTACAAACAGTAACTATTGCACTAACAGTATAAAAATAGTCGAAAAATTGAAAAACAAAAACAAAGATGCATTTGCGCACCATTCCCCACCCCACGGGGTAATGGTGCGCTTTGATTGGGAAATGATGCGCAGTGAAAATATTATTACAAAATATTTATTATTGAAACAATATTTCTTTTAATTAAAAGTAGAAAGTGATTTTTGAAAAACATTACATATTTTTAAGAGAAGTTACATTGAACAAAAATCGCATTTATAATCCTTTGGACTATCAACACCTGCGCAGTCTTAGTGATTCCATATCGAGCACAAAGACATTTGGGTGTTAAACCGTAGAATAGTTTGGCCATGTAAAAGAACGTAGTCCCGTAAATCGCCTTCTTTTGCCTTTGAAAATAATGGCTCACGACCCTAACGAGGAGGAGTTTCGGATTAATTTTTGTTCGCTTTCTTAAGGTAGATTCAGGAAAATTATATTCTCGTCCTGCCTGCCTGCCTGCAAATATACATTTAGGTGATTATTTGTTTGATACAATTAAATAAAAAATATGGACTTACCACCGTATTTTTCACTCAGCAAATTTTATAAAATTTTACCGCTATTTGGATAAACACGTGTAACTCTGTCAACAGTCAATCGAGAACTAAGCCATAGATAACGTGTACTCTACAGACATCGATCAAGGTATTATAGTAGGTGGACGTTGGCTCAGAGTCCAGAAATATGAATGACTTCAGTGCGTACCTCGCGCCCCATTCCCCCACTTTCCATTACACCTATTTTGTTAGATATGTATGTTCCAAAGAAGGACAAAAAACTTTCTAATTTAGCTTGATACTTTTTACGATTTGTGTGATACCTACTGACTGTGCCAATTATGTATTTCGATTCATATAATAAATATAATTTTATTATATTTATTACAACCATGAACAAATAATGAGATAATTATAATGTGAGACATAAGATAAGCAATTTCTTATGATGATATGATATATTCATGTGAGAGTGTGTATGGGGGTGCTTATGTGTTCGAATTTTTGTTGTTAAAATAATTAACTATAATGGCAAAATAAATAAATTTTATCTAATTCCGCTATCAAATGTGACACTTTAAGTCACTCCTTGACGTAAGGAAACATTGAAAACAACATTAAGAACGCAGTTATTTGAAGTTAGTCAATTTTCTCAACTCGCGTAATCACAGCACACCCTCTAGCAGTTTAACTCTCATCTACAATTTGTATCCAAGTTATAATATCGTGCCCGGCCGCTTGAGATCGCATTAGTAGCGTGACGTTGCAGAATAGCCCAATCGGAGGACGGAGGGAACGTGAACTGTGAACTGTCAATTATTGAAAGTTACAAAATGGTTATCACCCGTCAACTTTTCAGTTGTGTTTGGTTGTGTTTATTTGTTTCGCCTGTGATTCCGTTTGTTATCGTTGAATTGATTAATTACAGTTAAAGTTTGTATATTTAGTTTTTATTTTTAGTGAATTTAGTGGTTTAGTTCAGTATTTTAGTTTATGAACATTTAATTGTTTGTTGTATTATAAGACACGTAAATTTCAATATCTTTAATTGTGTAAATCACAAGACATGTGGAGAAAAAGCCTGCAGATTAATAATTAGATGCACCATATATTTTTGGTGCAAACACGTTAATAAAATAGCGGCAGGCAAAGACTCCAAATATGAAAGATATTTGAATATGTACAAGAATACCTCTTACATCGACCCCATCAAGGTGCAAGCACATAAATCTTATATCAATAGGATAAAGAGGAAAAAGTAAAATATTTTTTAAATATAGGTAGTAATAATAATAATACTGTTTGTCCATGACCACTTAATAAAAATAATAAGTCAATATTTTACCTTTTAAATAAAGGTTTATGGTAGCTATATATCTCTAGAGTGGATTATGATAATCAATGATTTCAAGTTTCAAATTCTCCGTGGTGGAACTGTTTTTCCGAGATTTTTATATGTATGTATTAATTCAGGGATATCCATCTTATATTTAATATTTAAATATCCCGCCCTTATGCCCGATTTCACCAACGTAAATTGCGTTTAGAAATTCCTAAATTCGACTTGGATATTACCTAACTTTACGAGACGGTTGGTGAAATCGAGCATTAGTTATTTCATATTTCCCGCTCTTTTAGTTATTCTTCTTCTTGCTCCTTTTTTGAGCTATATTCTGAGGGATAATTTACCCTTTTCTTGTATGTCACAGATTTCTTTAGTTCTGTGCTCCATGTATACTATCGCAGCGCGCGGCTGGCGCGGCGGACGGTCTCAATACTAATATATTAGATCTGAGATTTAGTAAAGGAGTTAGCCTGCTAGAGGGTGTGCTGTGCGCGTAATTTGCAAAACTCGTTTTGGCAAATATTAAGCTTGTTGAACAATATCGCTCTCTTCATAACTATCGTAAATAACTATTATACAGGATGATTCATTAAGAATGTCCAATCTCTGAACTGTAGATTCTAGATCTCAAAATATGATGATTCTGCTCAACATGACTTATGCAAATATTGCTAGTTTCCGAGATACGGGGTGTTCAAAGTTTGAATTTAAATTTTGATTTTCGCAATAATTTCATAATTTGCACTCTAATTTAACATTGCTAAAAAAATATTAAAAAGCGTTAAATTTGTAAACAAAAATAAAAAACTTCGAAGCAAATGCTCAAAATGCCCACCATTTACTTCAATACACTTTATGATCCGCTTTCGTAAAGATCTCTTAATATCAAATAATCCTTGTATATTATTTTTAATTACATCCGCGGCTTCTTCTATTTTCCGTCGCAGTTGTGGAAGAGAAGTAATTTTTTTTTGTAAACTAATGCCTTCATTTGCGACCAAATTGAAAAATCCAAAGGATTGAAATCAAGCAAACTCACTTCCACGACCAATCCATCGATGCGGAAACTGTTCGCTTAAGTATTGACGAACTTGTAAAGAATAATGTGGTGGTGCTCCGTCGTTCAAAAGCCACATATTTTGTCTTAAGGCGAGAGGTATATTCTCTAGTAATTCGTGTAAATGTTTTTGAAGAAAATCTAAATAAAGAGGTCCATTTAAATTGGTTGGCAGTTCAAAAGGACCTTGCAAATACCCACATATTACACCACACCAAATGTTAACCTTAAGCTCGTACTGAAAATGTGTTTTCCTCATAGCATGTGGATTTTCAGAATCCCACAAATGATTATTTTTATAATTGAATATTCCTCGTCTGGTAAATGTTGCCTCATCAGTAAAAATAATTGGGTTAACATTTTGTTTATCTTGCAAAAAATGGGCAAATTGTAGACGTTTAGGTGAATCTTGAGGTAATAAATTCTGAACAGGAGTGTAATGATATGGATGCAATTTTTCCCTCTTCAGTGTTCTAAAAATAGATGATTGGCTTATACCTGTTTGCAGACTTAATCGGCGAGTACTGATATCTGGATTCTCCGTAACACAAATTAAAAGTCCATCTTCTTCATCGGCAGTGATTTTTTTGTAGCACCGTGCTCAGTTTTAGAGCGTAAAGACTCCGTTTCACCTAAGCGGTTGTAAAGATTTCGGTACAGTTTGTAATTGGGTTGCCTTCGATTTGGGTATAATTTTGAATATCTTCGAGACGCTATAATTTGACTGAGCAAACACACAAATCATATCGCGCATCTCATTATTGGAAAAATCGTTATGCCTAGGCATTATTTGATAAATAACTATTACACTTGTTAATTACTAAATTGTTAATAAATGGTATACTAATGTATTACTTATTCTTATTATTATCCAATTATTGCTTCTACACAAACTGTCTAAAAGTGACATAAGCCTACTTAAAAAAACGAAAAATTAAACTCTACACAAACTGTCTAATAGCGACACAAGCCTATTATAGGGTAGACCGGGGATAAAAGTGCCAGGGGTAAAAAGTTCCAATCGTCGCTATTTCTGCAAATTCAATAATATGTATTCAACACGGCAACCATGGAACAACTACGACACGCTGCGCATCGTGTTCGTGAAATCAGTTAGTTTCCAGAGTGATTTAAGGAAAGGCGTACAAAGTGAGGTTTTTAATACTAAAAAGTAAGTAAACTGGACCATTTCATTTTTCTTCTTATTTGGTGGCTCTATTGTTTTTCGGGGCGAAATAATTTTATACCGATAGCTTTATCATTGCACTTTACGACTACTATATCCATTTCCTCTTTATTGAGGTATTTTTTTTGTTACAAACACATTTATAAAAACTTGGTCAGTGGGGCAAAAAGTACCAAGCGTCATGGGGTAATAAATGCCGTATGGCACTTTTTGCCCCAGTTATGTTTACACTTTTTATTTTTATTTTTACAGAATGCGGAATTATTCCCGAAAAACCGAAAGAGGTAAAACCCCACTAGGGATTATGAAGCGAGCAGCTGAATCCGTGATTAACGGAGGAATTTCAATAAGATCAGCAGCCAAAAATTATGAAATATGCAGAGTTGGTTTGAAAAGATTTATAGACCGATACAGAGCAGATTCCGGAACCGCCTCATTTGGCTACAAATCTAGTCGCCGTGTCTTCACAGATGAACAAGAAAATGTTCCAGTCGCTTCTGAGGTTTCGGTCACTTCTGAAGTTTCAGTCACTCCCCTGACTCCATTTGAATTTAATATTTCCAAAGTATTTTCACCGCATTGCGTTAGACCACTTCCAAAGGCAGGTCCTAGGCAAACTTCAAATAAAGGAAGAAAACGAAGACATACTGCTATTCTGACCGATACGCCCGAGAAGAGGGAACTTGAAAAAGAGCAAGCCGAAAGAGCGCAGAAGAAAATGAAAGTTGAGAAAGGAAAAGTTGAGCAAGTAAAAAAGAAAGTGTTCACGAAGAGAAAACAGGTTAAGATACTGAAAGAAGTTTATGAATCGAGCAGTGAATCAGAGACAGACGATTGCTTTTGTCTTTACTGTTGTGAACCATTTTCTCAGAGTATGCCTTCTGAAGAATGGATACAATGCTTAGAGTGTAAAAAATGGGCTCACAGTAAATGTATCTCAGGTGAATCATTTTCTTTTGTTCGCTTAAACTGTAATAGTGATGATGAATAAATCCAATATGAAATGCACCTAGTCAGTTAGTTTTTGTATACGATTAAAGACCTAATAAAACATTTTTTGCTGAGATAATTCCTAAAATCATTTTCAAATTCTACTTGGTACTTCTTACCCCGAGGCTGGCACTATAAGCCCCAAAGTTGGGGCAAAAAGTGCCAATTGCAACGTTACAAAAGTACATTAATAACAATTTTATATCAATTTTATATTGTATTTCCTTTCATTCATTGTGATTACTAATGTTCAGGTAATCAGGCACGTATTAAATCTGACCCTAATATAATACAATAGACCAGTAAAAAAATAAAAACTAAAAAGTGGCACTTTTATCCCCGGTCCACCCTACTTGAAAAAAAACGAAAAATTAATCCACGGCTTAATTCACGAATGTGACTGATATTGAGAGATCTTCACGAAAGTGGATCATAAAGTGTATTGAAGTAAATGCTGGGCATTTTGAGCATTTGCTTTAGAGTTTTTCATTTTTGTTTACCAATTTGTTATTGTTACATATTTAAGGGATAATAAAATTTTTTATGAAAAAATTAAAATTTATTGAACTTTTTAGAAGCAAATAACTCGATAACCGATTAAGTTACACGAATCAAAGAAGAGTAACATTTTTTTGTAGAATTTAACGCTTTTCAATATTTTTTTATTATTTTAGTTGTAAGTTTAGTTCAAAAAAAGTTTACTTTGATTTAATTAACACAAACAAGTGTAAATAGCGCCCTTTATTAGCAATGTTAAATTAAAGTGCAAATTATGATTCCTCATGCCAAAAAACGTAAAATTGCCAATTTTCAAAGAGAAATTGTGGAAACATAAAAAATTATTGCGAAAATCGAAATTTAAATTTAAACTTTGAACACCCCGTATCTCGGAAACTAGCAATATTTGCATAAAGCATGTTGAGCAGAATCATCATATTTTGAGGTCTAGAATCTACAGTTCAGAGATTGGACATTCTTAATGAATCACCCTGCATAGTGTTTGTATAATGGATATTGAAAAAATACTAATGATGCTACTAATAAAATGTAATTTCTCGTTCCTGTAGATACATTGCCCAGAATTTGCATGAAATATCTACATAAAAGCTTTCGTAAGATACCCTATGAACAATTGATTGTTTCCGTCGCAATATCAAATAAAAGTGTATACGTCATTTGAAATATTAACTAGAATAAAGATAGGGCACGTTTATGAGTTAATACGAGAGGTATAAAAAGTACATTGTTGAGAATATAAAACGTGCTTTGGCAAGGATTTGCTTGCCAGTTTCATTTCTACTTTAAGGAAATAGTGAAATATTCCTTTTATCACCTAGTCCAGCTTTGTAAAAAGTTTTTTTTGAGAATTAGATGTATATAAAACAACTGTCCATATTCGTAAGCTGTACTTGTAATTTTTTTTGCTCATCCGCCCTGAGTATACTTATGAAATTTATAAAAGCACAAGGATTATTTATAGCAAATTGAGAAAAAATGTGTTTTCATCTCTCGCAGTCAATGTTAACGACAAATTTGGATGAACCTGCTAAGGAAAACATGCACAAAAAGCTTCTTAAGTTTAAATTTTGTAGGTTAATTATTCCGAAACGAGGTACTTTCTATGACAAATTACCATTACTTTAGCAAAATATATAAAGGACTTTTTATCATTCATCTTGAGATAGATGTAGTTCAAAAGAGGGTTCCCGTGGGCTACGACAATATGTTTGTTTCATAATAAATTAATTACTTCCGTAGTTCGAAACTCGGCTTAATTCAATGAAATCATTTATTTTTATTTTTTAATTCGAATACCTACTACTCTGGATGCTATCAACCAGTACTCATGTTTTCTGAGGCTAATAGCCGCAGGACTAAATGCACAGGACAAATCTCTTCAGGTCCATATCCACAATGTACCTGTCTACGACTAAGAAAAATCGATTATTCTGTTATGTGTGTGGTAATGAATTCTGTGTTTTGTAGGTTGACTTGAGGCACCTTAAGCAAGTTCAGGACTCCAATAAAATCGAAGTCGGAATCGACCTACAGGATTATTACATATCAGTAGAATGGGACATCATGAAGGTATGTTCCAGTATCCGTAATATATTGTTATTAAGATTTGAAGACGAGATTATTTTTTTTTAATACAAACGATAGTGGATTTTGATCCCCCAATAATTATAAATATAATTCAAAAACTGCATCACTATACAATATAAAATGCAACGGCGACAGATTATATCCCTTAGTATCATCTCGATTTCTGTAGCTCATTATATTGAAATTTATGAAGCTGATAAAGACAAAACAAAACGCTTTGTTACAAAAATATAATAACTTGTGCTGATTAAATGTTAAAAAGGATATGTCACTAATATAACATATGTACCTCAATTTCGTATATAAACGTCAATTTTAACAATAATATTGCTTACATTAGCTTTCGTTCTCAAATTCATTAAGGTAGCTGAATAAATAATCATGTAATCGATTTTTAAAATCTTAAAACCAACAGAAGCAGAACAGGTTCCTGTAAAAATTATCATATTTTAGTAAAGCGTGTTATCAATAGACGTTGAAGATAATAGTTTAATACTATTATAACGCTTAATTACAGTTTCCTGTAACAATGGGCTCATTAACATATTTTTTTTTTATTTTACCATTAGGAAGAGCATATCATTTTGAGGCTCTGTGCAAAAAATTAGACGTCAGCGAGACTCCTAAGTCGCCTAAAAAAAATTATAATCATCAAACAGCGCTCCTCTCCGAGGCGTGACGTCATCGCATATGAAATCTACCGCGCCGATCTGTTTTCGGTTAGCTAGTAACAGTATTTTGCTTGCTTATATGCCTATTAATATACGTTTGAGCAAACTCTAAACAGTGTTGTGTTTGTGAAATAAGAAAGTTTAGAAATAATTTAAACTATTCGACACAATGGACCAGAACCAGAGTATATAAACTATAAATATTGTGCGGTTCCAGAATGAAGAAACTACGATTAAAACATCTAACAAAACATGAATTTATATTAATAAGGATGCAAAAAAAACGGAAGCAATGGCAGAAAAGCATAAAAAGACTCAAATCATTCACTGATAAGTCAACATACCACACGCTTGTATTAATCTAATTTTTTTGAAATACGTAGATAATATTGTTCTTATAGCTTGTGGTTATTAATGTTCAAAATTGTTAAATAAAATAATGAGTCAGTTTTTTACAAATTAAATTTTATTAAATACTGCTTTTTCCAAAAAACAGGTAATCTTTTCAGTAGATCATCAACAAAACGACGTATATCATATGTTTAAAAGAAAATTATTTTTTGTACAACTGTCATTAAAAGTGACACTTTTAATGATAGCAAACAATGTTAAAAACGATTGTTTACATAGCAGCGTGTTAAAAATACTTTTAACACTAGTGTTAAAAGTATTTTTAACACTGAAATTCAAATGACAGCGTCTTTTCTCATTTGTTAGTAATCATAACGTTGGCAACGTCTGCCATTCACAACAATCTTTTGATTATTTGAATACTAAAATGCATTTTGAATTTATTGTCATTGCAAATTCGCTCGTTTCATTATCAAAATAGGGAAGTTGTACAAAAAACATTGTATGGTATTTGTGTTAAAAGTGATTTTATTTTGTTCGTGAAATTGTTCAATTCGCTCCGCTCATTTCACAAACGTTTTCACTCACAAAATAAAACCTCACTTTTAACACTCATATCATAAATAACTATTATTTGATTCAAAGTCCGGATCAGCTCTAACAAATATCGCTTTTTTTACCAGTGAGGTGCATGTGCATTTGAATCTGATGTAAACATTTGGAACTAATATTACCTGCTTCATCAAAATAAGTTTTTCTTGCTCTTTTCAACATTGGTGATTTAATTTCCACTACACATTCATCATAAATAGCATTTGGAGAAGCTCCTTTAATTGGGCAGTCTGCAGTTAAAAAAATTGCAATTTTTTACTGAGTAACCTATAGAGTTATCTCCGTAACTTTGTCCACTAGACCAGGAATAAAATAAAACATCTGGAATCATCATTCGGGAGAGCATATATTTATGAAATCATTAGCAAGTCCACTTCTGGAAGATTTAATGAGTCTGCTTTCTCAAAATTAGGTCCACACATTTTATTTTAGGTATTCACACAAAATTTTGTAAGTAATTCATAATAAATAAATTCTGCGCGAGGCACGTTACAGTCAGAAGCGTAATGTTTGTGCATATTAACTTTCATATGCGGTGACGTCACAGTCATAGTCTTCGCCCTGCTACGGTATGCTTGTTTAATTGGTAGTATTGGGAGAACGACATATTCTATTGACATGAAATTTTCAGAATCATATTTTTATCCTTAGTACTTTGTTTTACGACAGTTAAGAATGATTTAAAAATTTTAGTAAACGAGCCCATTGTCATATTTAAGTGAAGCGTGTTTTCAATAGGTGTCAAAATAACAGTATTATACTATTATATCTTATCTTGGAAATTTTAAAATTACTTTCCAAAGAGTATACCGTTCACTAAGTAGAAACATCTACTTCTCGGGCGATATGCCCAGACTGACAATAAATTACAGTTCAAAGTTGAACGAGGTTGGGATATCTTTACGATATAACCAACCATTCTGTTTTATAATTAGGAGAAACAATATCACTTGTATACCGATCTTAGCGAATTTGCGCCTAATCAGTATAAGGTGGATATAATCAGTCCAGAAGCTCTGATAGCATGATTCTAGACTGAGATAAGGCCAAATCACATCAATTCATTTACCTCAGTGAAGGGAATGCTAAAAATGAATGAATTTCGGTTTGTGGTATAAGTTGTGGTGATCTCGCTATTATCGCATTTTAGTATTCCCTTCACTGGGGTAAATGTGTAATGTGATTTCAGCGTTATCTCCACTCTCGAAATTACGCTCTCAAAGCTTCTTGACGGATGATTCCTACCTTGTACTGATGGGGAGCAAATACACCGAAACCGATCTACAAGTGATATTGTCTTTTCTAATTACAAACCAGAATGGAATGGAATGGGAATATATCCCAACCTCGTTCAACTTTTAACTGTAATTCATTGTCTGTCTGGGCATATAGCCCGAGAAGTAGATATTTGTTGTTATAAAAGTATAATACTATTATCTTGACATTAACTATTATAACGCATTTTAAAGTTTTTGAAAAATACTTTTCAAATAACAGAGACCGTTCACCAAGGAAGAGCGACTACTGCTCGTGCTATATGCCCCTAGAGACATTGAATTACAGTTAAACGAGCTTGGGATATTTTAACAATATGACCAACCAATGTGGTTTGTAATTAGGAAGGAATCTTTTATCAGTATCACCTAATTTGACACATGCCAGTAGGTATTTACCTTTTTAGTACCACCACAATAAATCTTAGAGAAAGGGTTATTAAGAGTTGAAAAGTAACTAGCTCTAACACGACGTTAGTTTAAAATCTTAAATCAATTATATCACCAGGAACATCTACCGAATCAAATCAGTTATCGGCAACTCTCACACAGCAGCATTCTTTGTTCGTGAATATTGAAGATCCGATCCCAGTAACAAAGAAAAGCCCAAGCATTGTATAACAGAAATCATAAGGCCAATTAAAGCACCTAATCCACAGCGAATGTATCTATCTGGAACCGGATCTTCGAATGTTCGACTATTCGCGAGAACCTCGAATGGATTCTGTTCGAACGAATGATTTCACCCGAATCGAACGATAGTCAAAAGTTCAATAGCCATATCTTCCAAACACACCTTTGTAGATCAACTTTAAAACTTAAGTATGATGATTTACACGCCACAGCTACAGGTTAGGTTTATTCGTTTTCCTACGACCATATAGGAAATTAACACATATCGCACTCTCTACTCAGGCGGAAAGTGCACGTACACGGTTCGCATGAATTCGATTAACGTGGTTTTCTTATTCAAATTTACCTACGAATAACTACAAATATAGTACAAAACACAAAATATGTTCAAAAATTATTAAGATTCGCCAAATTTTGTGATAAAAAAAAACTAGGTACGGCCGGAAATCGAATCGCGGTCTACTCCAGCATTCTCCGAATTGTCATGACGCGGATAGCTGTCAAATGTTCTTATTTTGGGTATATCTATAGTATAGTTGTAGGAATTTAAAAAAATCGAATTATAAAGAATTAAAATGTCTTCTGCGTTATTTTGAAAATATTTTGCACTACAAACTGATTATTTTAAAAATAATCATATGTAGTAGGTAGGTACAGTTATTGATGTTTTCAAATAAATAAAACCATTATATTTCGAAAATTTTTCGCGTGATCGTAAAAAATATATACTAATTATAAAAGTGAAAAATAATGAAGTAGGCTTATGTCAAAATTCTCAAATTATAACACAAAGCATAGAAATAGTTTTTGTGAAGTGTAAGTGAAATATTTATTACATAAAAGTGTAAACGAATTATAATTGTGAGATAAACTAGAAGTAAAAGGGTTAGTCTCGGTTTTTTATTATAATGGAAGTTGATGCTGATAGTAGCGAAAAACCTAAGGTACTTTTTAAATATTTATGGCCGTAGGAAAAATAGTCTACATAACTTGTTGCAAAGTGAATTCCACTCATATCATTTCCGCACTCACCGATGTCAACATTATTTTTTTAAAACCATTACATTAAACAATATTTTTTACAATTATCGCATGGCCGTAGGAAAAATAGTGTACATTACTTGTGCGAAAGTGATTTTTCACACTCGTAGGAGTGTCTCACTCAGCACTTCCCACTCGTGTGAAAAATGTCACTTTCCGCACTCGTTACGTAATATACTATTTTCTGACCTTCTGCGCAAGTGTCACTGATACGACTGATACATTCATTCATTTTCAAGTCGAATAATCGAAATTTTTAAGAAACTGCTCGAACATATCAAGGCCAATCCCATCACATGAGATATGTGAGGGCATTTGGTCGAACGTTCAAAGATACGGGTTCTGTATTTTAAGAAAAGAAATGAAATGTATTACAATATTGACTCTTTTTGGAGTACAAGTAACAGTTGTCGTAAAAGTGACGTCACCCATGAAATTTCACGTCAAATGTCACCTGTCTAACGTTAAATTTAGCAGATTTGAAAAATGTTGCAGCAGTTGTGACGTCATCGTCGTCGACTTATTAGAAATTTAAAAAAAACTCTCCCCTGAGTGTGGATGCGAACCATCAACCTGCGCGTCCATAGTTATGAGCCTAACGCTATCATACGTGTAAGCTGCGAAGATATAGAATAATGGTTTGTGGTTAGAGGTGGTGCTATCGCATTCTTAGCATTTCCTTCAATGAATTGATGAGATTTCAGCATCATCTCCAGTTCAGGATTATGCTCTCAAAGCTTCTGAATGGATGATATCTACCTTATATTGATGTAGTTAGATCTAGTTACAAACCAGAATGTTTTGTTATATCGTGCAGCCTGAGAAGAGGATGTTCCTCCTTAGTGACCGGCCTATGTTCTTTGAAAACTATTTTTCGAAATTTTCGTATTAGCTCTAATATCGTTAACAGCATTATTGTAATAGTTTATTTTTGCAAAACATGGTGTTTATGGTTAACGATAAAAGTTTCGTGTTGTTTCAGGTACCAGCAGTACGAAACGAAAAGTACTACAGCTGCTGTGAAGAATCCTACCCCGACATCATTTTCTATATAACCTTGAGACGAAAAACTCTATTCTACACTGTAAATTTGATCATACCGTGCGTGGGAATATCTTTTCTTTCCATTTTAGTATTTTACTTACCGTCAGATTCTGGAGAGAAAGTATCTTTATCTATTTCTATTTTGTTGTCCCTCACTGTGTTCTTTTTACTACTAGTGGAAATAATTCCACCGACTTCCATAACAGTGCCTCTGCTAGGTAAGCTTTTTTCACCATAGTAGTATTATTTTTGAAATGTTATCCTGGTAAGATGAAAATAGAATCACATTCGTAACAAAGATCACTTGACTGGAATGAACATTACATCAGAATCATTGTTTTAAAAATGTGGGGAATAATAAACTTTTTGTAGTTGTCGTGCGACAAGTGAAAATTTTCAAATGATCACCATTATTACTATGAAGTCGATTACCTTCTGCAAACGTAATTGAACTTCGGATCATGAATGTAAAGAGTAATGGAGAGTTTATTTTCAATCCAGCTCTCTTATTCTAGAAAAAATACTGAAGGTTATAAACCTGCAAAAATCGAATCAATGAAAGATTAGTTTAGTTATATAGAGTTTCAAATCTCTTTCATCATACCATATCGAATATCTGAAAATGTGTTGAAAATATTCATCCCGAATGTCTAAAACGTTCGTTGAAGTAGTGGGTCTGTCCAAGAACGCCTTTTGATTGTAGTGACGTCATGGAACAGCAGACCAGGTCGGCTTTGGGGAAATTGGTCGGTTAGGGTAGGGTTATCAATTATCACCATCATATAAGTAATATTATGAATAATATCGCTATACCGTCGAGGGATATTCAAAATGCCAGTCTGATGTTTCCCAAATTGATCTCACAGGATGAACCATTCAAGTAATAATAGAATGTTATCGTGAACATTATTTTTTTTCATTTCTTTGTCGTGCAAGTAACTTCACCCCGTATCTGGAAGAGTTTAGGGTCTTACCTTCCCCTTGCCCCTCAAGCACATACCGAAAAGTATGAGCTTCAAGCCACGGACATTAAATTTGACGTTTGTCCGGTTTGACGTTTATTTAAAGGTTAAGATTGGGCCGATTACTATTTAATACGATTTAAACCTTACTAAAAATATCTAAATATTATGCAAAATTTTCTTATCAAAAACATTATAATTGAAAGCTGTTCTTCTAAAAACACAGGAAATTCATTGGCATTGGCACATGTCAGGTGGTTTTGAGGATCCTAAAAAATCGTGTTCGATTTGCTCAAAAGTCGTGACGACTGAGGCGTCACGCACAAGTGCTTGAAGCCCAAATAAACGAAAGCAACAATAGATGGAAATAAGAACTAAATGTCAAATGGTTGAATTCGTGATGTATATATGATGTATATCTTGCGTTGTCATGGAAATGAGAAAAACATAAACTAATTTGTATTTTGATGGAAGTTCAACCTTATTGAGTTCTGTGAATGTCAATAGTATTAATTTAAATACCGTTTCCAAGATTTGAAAAATCGAATTATTAATATTTCAATACCAACGGCATTTTCCATTTTAATTTATAAATTTGACATAGTTAAATATTGTTCGAATGAAAGTTTTGACGTTACAAACTACTCCTGTCAGATCAATGATGGAAAAATTGTCATTTAGACATGATTTAGTTTAGACCTTAATAGTCTCCATGGATTTAGACTTCGTTTATCGAGTTGTTGATATTGCCACGGTAACTTTAAAACACGCCCGTGTTTTAAAGTTCGTTCTATTCTAATTTTTCCGACCATAGTTTTTGAATCAAAATTTCAATTACAATCATGGATGAACTAACTAGTCCCAATGGATCGTATATTTTATTGTTGCTACTTGGTAAAATTATTTTAGTAACTGGTTGTTGACTAGAAGTGTCTAAAACTTTGTATGACAACAGATCAGAATGACTAAGCCACTGGATTCCCAACGTTTTGACCTTATCATTTTCACCCATTTCAAGAATGCTAAAAGTGTCAGATGATTCTTGCAGATCGCTCAGAATTTTCTCACTATTAGAGGCCCATTTTCTTGAAGAGAAAGAGGCTTCACAAAACAACAGAACAATAACGTCTCTTTTCCATTCTTCGTGGAACGATAGCTTTGACCCCGTCTATCGACATTTAGTTGCGCTTGCGCCGTAGGCCACCAATCTTTTACAAAATACGGGGCGCGCACTAAATGTTCTTGGACAAAGGAAATAAAAAAAATCCTTTTTCTACAAACGTGTTAAAAATGCCATTTTTAGCACTCCATAGAAGCCTTAAAAATCTCACTTTAAGACACTGAGTGCCTTAAAATGTTTATGGCACTGCTGGTAAAAGTGAATTGTCAAATTTTGAAAGCAAACGTCAAAATATTTAATAAAGGTTTTTAAAATTTAATTCAAACTGTATTATTGCATTTTTGGAACGTTTGTAGAAAAAATATTGTATAATATACGTGTTAAAAGTACCTTTTAAGGCACTCATGTGAATTGCAGAATTCGCTGCAAACCTTCACATGCGTGCCTTAAAAATGTACTTTTAACACTTATATCATAAATAACTATTATGTATTCTTTTCAATGACAACCAAAATACTAATGGTTAGAATATGTAATTGGAACTAATTCATGGAACAGCAATGCGTCTAAAACATTCGGAGAAGATTGTTGAAAATACTTGTACAAACTTGTGATTTTATCAACAAAAGAATTAAGCAGCCAACAAATTACAAGAGATGTTGAAAATTTTGTCCATTTACATTTATACATAATTTGTCACATTTTCTCATCGAAAATCGCATACCTTGGAAAGACTGGCGATTGCCGGAAATAACTGCTTTATCTGCATGGATTCTTTCTATTTTTTTGTTGATAAAATCACAAGTTTGGACGAATGTTTTAGATATTTCATGAATTAGTTCCTATTAAATATTCCAAGCATTAGTAGTCTGGTAGTTATTAAAAAAGGAACAAGAAAAATATTTTTTCATTTTATAATTGAAAAGTGATATTGCAGACACCATGAAAACATCAAATATCTTGAAAACTACAAACTTTTTGATGTGTAAAAGTTATGCGTTTTTCAATTGAAAACCATTGAGGAAAACAAAATTAAATTAAAATTGCTTCAAATGCCAGTGGCGTGGAAAATGGAAGGGGAAAGGTGACATATTCTTCCAAATGTACACCACTGGATCAATAATTGAGAAAATTTTCCCATCAAAATACACCCTTCTACATTTAAAAACAGCCTGCCAAATGTCAAATCAATTTATTCAATCATTTTGAAGATATCAAACTAGAACATTTAAATTTTCATAACTTCAACACCCCGTATCTCGAAAAGTGAAAAAGTGAATAGGCTGGACCCCTCAATCCTTATTATCATTCTGTCCAATTCTACGAGAGGTATCTACAGTCAAACGTTGTGTCATTTGAAAACACCCTGTATAACATATTTTATTCTATTATTTCATAATTCTGTTGATAAAGAATTAGTTAAATCAATAAATCATTTTGAATAAAGCTATAACATAACAGATAATGAAACGTTTGACATATCCCAAAAACTAGCGATTAGAAATATTGGGTCAAAGTTGATTGTTATGTGATTTGAATATATGCCAATTAAGTTTAACGAATGTATCAAGAGATCTAATGTTACTAAATTGTGAGAGAATAATAAAGCATACGTTACAGGGTACAATGTAAAAATGAGAATGGTATGTGTAGTGTAGTCTTTACGGGTACATCCTGGGACGAAAATTACTGTTACATGGTCAGCAACCATAACCTTTCTTCAATAATATTGTAGCACGACAACTGATTTGAGGAAAATTTGTAATTTCTATCATTTTTTTTTTCAGGTAAATATTTGCTTTTCACCATGTTATTATGCACCTTGTCAGTAGTGGTCACCATAGCAGTTTTAAATGTAAATTTCCGATCGCCAGTCACACACAAACTAGCACCTTGGGTGAAAGTGTTTTTTATTGAATTTTTGCCGAAATTTCTCTTCATCGAACGTCCTCGAAAAGAAGACGACGACAAAAGTCAAGACAGTATGTTGACTGACGTTATTCAAGTTCCGATGACGGACAATTGCAAACCATACGAGAAAAGCTCGTTTGATAGCTTTGATTTAGGTGAGTTTTATTAAATTCAATCTATCAGGTAACACACACACACACACACAATTCTGACCATACACTTAGTTTGAAACAAACTTCCTAATAGAGTATTTAATTCTAAATCAATGCCATGCCACTGGCTGCTAGTTCATTTGCTATTCAATTTCCGTTCATATACCAAACTCTGGTAATGGTGTCGGAATAATCTTATTCTTTCTTGTTATTTTCTGATGTGACTGAAAAGTTATAATTTTTCATAATTCCATCCTATATCAAATCCCAGCGTTTAGGCTTCTTGAAAAGTAATTGGGGCTTTGTTAATAACTCCCTTTCAACTTAGTCTGTATCTTGTTCTTTTCAACACTTTCCTTCTCATCTTTGATTTAAATCGCATTCCTTATGAAATAGCGATGTTCTCTCTAGTGGCGAAAGCATGGTCAAGATAAGATTTGGGGGGACAGCCCCGACAGGTGTACGTTCGCTGCGAGTTCCCTTCTTTCCTCCTCTTCGTGTGCAGAGCACGCAAATATTGTGTGCCTGATCGCCTTTGAGTGGGATTGATTCACCGTTTACTTCAAAATTCGGTGAATTGTACCTCCTTCTACGTGTAACGCCCTGCACTTGTGTACTGCCAGCTGCAGGTGCCTGCTTCGCAGCCATCAAGTAATGTTTCTTAGTGCTTCGTTGACTGCCACCACTGCCAGGTCGTCTGCAAATCCCACCAAGTGGGTAGCTTTAGTCTGAGCAGCCCGTCATACGTATATATACGATTTGTATGGTGAGGGATCATCCACCCCACCTGACTTGCCTTGGGTATCAAAATTAGTTTTTGTTTCTGTCTTCTAGCTGGTAAGATTCATTTGGCCAAGCATTTATTGTGAGCTGTCAGTATCATATGTTGATTTTTCTGCACCACAATGTGCAAAAACTCATTTGGTATACCGTCTAGTCCCGGGCATTTTCCAGGGAACAATCTGCAAACCACAACCTTAACTTTTTGGAGGCTGGCTTACTTGTGGCCTCATGTGCTTCTGCCACATTTCAATCTTACGTCCAGAACCGATCTGGAGTTTTCCTCCTCGTGAGTATACCTACCTGCTTGGTTGGCTGCCCTGAAGTTAATCGTTGCCATTAGTTCTTTCAGGAAATTATCCATCAGTTTATACCCACGCTTCAGCGTTCTTTGGCTAGCTCTGCCAATGCATCAGGTATATGTGGAGAAAACTTCATAGCCGTTCTCGGAAGCTATTTCTTTGGCATCATAGTATTCATCTTTCAATACGTCGCATTTCCTCTTCTGACTCGAGGCTACATGGCATTTCGGTTTTATACCGAGAAAATAACAACTCTGGCATTTGCGGACTAGATGGCTAAGTTTTGTGCCGTCTTGGACCGGTGGACGATTATCTGTATGATGCCTATGTGGGGAACGCCAGCCATTCTGTAATACTTGTTGTCTTGAACACCATTACTTCCGCTTTTTTTCAGCCTTTAATCTGTTGTACTTATACCTTGAGCCATCCAAAGTCTGTGGTGTTTCACAGTCGATTAGAATAACTCCTGGTCTCAGGTGGATTTGTCCAATTTGCTTCCATCCAGCAAGTTTTTTTTGGAATATTCGTTTTCCAATGAGGATGATATTAGGCAGGGATAAGTAATCTAGCAAGATGTGCACGTCTTATGAGAGATTTAGAAATATAGTTGCATATTATTAGTTTCTGCTTCATATATTGTGATGATTTGAAAATAGGTGGATTCAATTGTAGGTGAATAACCCGGAATTGAAGAAAGTTTCATGTAATGAAACAATTATTATTAGATATTGTCAAAATATCTTGACATTAATTGAATGTTGTTAAATTTGGAATGAGAAGGAAGGAGGTACAAAAATTTAGATGATAGATATTAAAAATCCTTGAATCAAAGGAAAAGTACTAAAACTTATACCAGAGAAGCAGGAAAATCAAAAGCACTAACCTTGTAAGAGATTTCGTCTATTTATTGTCGACTAGAAAGCGGTAAGCTTTGTTTAACCTGTATTTAACCTTGACTGAAGATAGCGTCCCAGATTTTCAAAGGATACCGTATGCAGTTCATTATACTTTCTATGATAGTGTGTATGAAATTAGCATGCAATTCTGATTAATTCATATCCCACATAGCAGAAAACGAATACATTTGGCCCAAGTTCCTGGAAGCAGATAACCTATATATGCTCATCGTAAGAACATTTATTTTGCAATTGCGTATTTCTTATTCATTGAGTTAAATAAGATTATTGATATTAGTAATTATACATTGAAACGAATTTTACCTTTTAAAATCATATTCATTATATCTACGTCAGAAAGTTGAATCAGTCAATGTGTCTTTGCGCATGTCCCCAAACAGCTTTCTTTGACTGATTCCTGTTTGTTTTACGAGGAGATTACGGCGAGCAATTTTAAATACAGGGTGTCCAGAAACTCTCCTGTCAAACGAAAACTACAGTTACTTGAGGTGATTTAAGTCGACTCAAATTACCTTTATCCGAAAATGCTTCCTAAGGGAGCTACAGCCCTCTGAAGAAGACGTCCTCATATGGGTTTTCTTCAAATTAATCAAAGATACCGTTACTTGAAGTATTCAAATTAAGTATTAGTCCAGAGCATTTAGAACAAAATCACCCGAATAGAGGAAATTTTGGAGATGCGGTTTTCTGAATTGTGTTCAGGAAGGTCCCAGAAAAGACTGGGAAAAATGTGGGTAAGCACTTTTTTGAAATGTCCTTCTGGGTCGGAAAATGCAATTTTCAATTGCATAAATACTTGCACCATTATGCAACGATTGGAAACTCGGAAGAATCGCTCGGAAATCTTTAGTCGGGCATTAAAATTACCCGGGGGTAGCTCTGTGGGGGTGCGCGGGGGGTGAATTGGCAGCGTGCATGAAAATCTCTCCAAACTCGTTACCCGGGGGTTTTCGGGGATGTTTAAATCAATTCTGGCATTGGAATTACCCGGGGGCGCTCAGGGGCGCCTCTGATGGAGTATCCGGGGGGTCATTCTGAGGGGCAAATCACATAGTTTCTGTAAATGGCTTAAAAATCGTTACTCGGGGGTTTTCGGGGATACCGAACTCGATTCTGACATTAGAATTTTCAAGGAGTGTTCAGGGGCGCCTCGGCAGGGGTATCCGGGGGGTCATTCTGGGGGAAAAATTGCATAGTCTATGGGAAGCGCTCCAAACACGTTATTCGGCATCCCCGAAAACCCCCGAATATTATTCATAACGAAAACCTCAATCCTTTCTATTTTCAAAAATTTCATGCTATGGTAGATGGTGATTCCCCTGCCCGCATAGATTTTTCAAACTGGTTGCGCAACAAAAAAAATTGGGATTCTAATTTTTTTTACAATATTTTATTTTGCGATGAAACTAAGTTTACCAGAGACGGAATCTTTAATTTGCATAATGCACATCATTATGCCTACATTGGTGATAATCCTCATGCAACAGTAGAGAAAAAGCACCAGCAAAGTTTTAGTATAAATGTTTGGATAGGTGTGATCGGTAATAAGCTTCTGGGACCCGTAGGGCTTCCTAGCCGTTTAGCAGAATATCTCAATTTCCTACAAAATGTTTCACCTGATTTAATAAATGAGGCTCCCTTGATGATTCGGGGTATTTTATTGTTCATGCACGACGGCTGCCCAGCTCATTTTATAGTAGAGAGGTTCGTAAATAACTATTAATAAATAATAAATGGATTGGGAAGTGGTCCAGTTAATTGGCCCCCAAGATCTCCAGATTTAAACCTCTGTGATTTTTGCATTTGGGATTATTTTAAATCATTAGTCCATGCTGTTCCAATAGAAACTCGTGATCAGCTGTGGCAAAGAATTCAAAACTCTTGTAATGAAATTATAAATGATGCAGGAATTTCTGCAAAAATTAGACGCGTTGATTTGTCAAAGCCAACTTGATAATAGTATTACGGATACAATTTTATAATCCAACATGATTTTATGTGAGAAACACAAAAGGTTTAAATTTATTTTTCCGGAAAACGGCTCATGATATCGATTTGAAAGAAAAGAAAATTTTTCATGAAAATTATCTTGAATTTTTCAGATTCGGTGTCGGATACATGAAAAACTTGAGAATAAATTTTTTCAATAGAAATACCTGTTGTGATGGATCTGAAAAAAATTATTTACAGCGAACGACTGGTTTGTAACTGTTTAATGATTATACCAAGTTTGAATATTTTGAGTGAAGGTATGTTTGAATAATTTGAAGAGAACTCATATGAAGACGTCGTTTTCAGAGGGCTGTAGCTCCCTTAGGAAACATTTTCGAATAAAAAGAATTTGAGCCGAATCGACTCAAAATCACGTGTCCTTTCACAGTTCATATATTCAAACTTATTTCTTGATTCTGACATTGTCACTGTGTTCCTGAAGAATGAATTGATGATTAAATAATAATATTCACAAAAACTCCACCACACACGAATTAACAACAATGAATAAAAACAAACAAAATCAGTGTTGCCAGAGCAAAATGAAAATATGTTCTAGAATACTCAAGAAAATGTAACAGAACTAATGTATATACATATTTTCAATATAATAACCCTAAATTACTTTCATTAAAGTAACAAGGAATTCCAATTTTTAACTAAACTAGTATCAGCAAAATAATTTATCGAATGAATACACTAGATGACCTACAAATCGCACATAAATAAATACTCTTTTTTTGCATTTCCTAGTCTGCAGCCGATAAAGCTTTCTTTAGAAGCAACATCACTAGTTCCATCTACGGTTGATTCCAAAACCATGATGGAATATATTTTCACACATTGACAGCATTGACGTGCGAGTCTTGTTTATTTATTATTTATCTGGTCTCAGGTTACATTTTAGGGAGAACCACAAATTCAATTGTTTTCATTACAGCTGCATAGCTGCCTAATGAAGAGGTGGTGGAGACCCAGTGTTCCTTCTTTCTTCTCTCATTGTTCTTACGATGACATGGCTTCCACCTCTTTTCACTTCAGTTTTTTATGTCTAAGAGTAATGCTACTCTTCTCTTTCTTGTTCTTACGATCTGCAATTTTCTTACTTGCTTGATCTGATGCCAGTCCCTGATCAAGAAAGCGTAGATACCGTTCCACTAAATCCATGCCTTATCGGGTCGATTCTCACTTCGTGGTTATCCAGATGGATAGTTTGGGAACTTTCCTCCTCAAAAATTCGAAGCAATCGAGTAGGTTGAAGATGTAAGTTTCTCTGCTGCTTTCCTGTTTTCCTGGTATTGATCGTCCAACAGGATCAGTCACCTGCTAGGAAAGTGCTATGTATTCTGGCTCCCACGACTATATGCCTATAGTTTGTTCATTCAAATTTATCACAAAAAAGTCATGATCAAAGTTGCTTATTATACTCATTATATTCAACAAAACCTCTCAAGAATAAGGAAAAATGTGTTAGTTAAGTAGATTATGGATTTGTTATAGGTCTCCCACCCCCTAGGTTTGAGGTACCACACAGCGGGGGCTTGGGCTCTTGTTTTGGAGAACCTCCATTTCCATTACCTCTTACGGGAGGTGATGAAGATTTATATAGTCCTGCTAGCTGCAGGACAAATACTTTCGATGGCACAAGCGATATTAGTCCATCGTTCGACAAGATGGATATCCATGATATGGAAAAAACAATTGCCGATTCCAGATTTATTGCTCAACATGTTAGGAATAAGGATTCATTTGAAAATGTGAGTATTATATTAAAGGTTTGTTCCAACCCGTCGAAAAACCGTAACATGACGATCACGCTCATGCGCAGTGATTAAAATGCGTTCCAACCGAGACGTGATGGTTTATCGGACGATCCTATTTGCGTTCCAACCTGCCTTTGGATCATTCATGTAACGGTTTCAGAACGGTAATTTCGATACACGGCTCAAATTGAATACTGTTTGGACTGGCTTGCGCATTGATACTGTATTAGGCAATCCAGATCACGTGACCTAATATGGCCGTGCAGGGCAAACAATTTAGACAGATAGGTTAGTTTTGTATTGTCTATTCAGTCAAAAACAGTGCTCAAGACTTTTTAGTCGAATTTATTAGTATATTTTGCTTCAATTTAGTATATTTTATTAGTGTTTAGTATATTGTTCATTTGATTAGTATTTTTTATTTAGAACATATCACTTTTCTTAGTTTTTATAAATATTGTTATTGAACAAAACTGAACAAAATGCGTGCTACATACAGCCTGATATTTGATTTTTGATTCTGTTAAATCATCTCTATTGATTGCTGCTAACCACATTTCTCTACGCTTCTCACTTAATTTATTCTTGTGCACCAAAAATGTGTTCTTTAAAACAGCTGGGACCTTAAAAAGCTAGCTTGGTCTCGGTTTGAACGGCTCCCACAACCGACTACAATACAAGTTCTTGGCATTTTGAAGTAGGTGTTTCACTCCTGAAATCCGTAAGCATAAAAGTTAAATACTGCACGTGATATCTTCCAATTCAAGCAAGTGAAATTTTAATGCCAGCAATTTCATAAAAGTTTCACTTTCATTATAATATTGTATATGTTTTAGTCAGTGTGTACTTACCCGTAAATATTAAATAATAATTCTTGATAGTCTAAAAACCACTAACAAAAAAATAATGTTCTTATATAGATACACAACCAAAAGTTGGTCCCGAATTGATATACCCAAGTTTTACAAAACTGAACTTTTCATTGTATATTATTAGTATAGAGACACCAAAGCAAAATAAAAGCACCTGTCTCCAAAATAAACACTTATGTATACCAAAATCCACGGTCTACAATGTATTAAATCACATTTGTTTGCCCTGTGTCGCCATATTGAATTTTATTTGACAGGTCACTGGATTGCCTAATTGAATTAAACAGCTGTTTTATCTGTCATTTAGCTTGGTTATGTTTCTTGCATTTCTTTAAGCGTTTTGACCCATTTTTCGATTTTTAATTTTTCTAATGTTTTGTGTTGCGTTTGGTACGTTACGGTATATTAATCTTGCTTTAGTAAAGAAAGTTCTATGTAAAAATACTTAATTTGAAGTAGATATCAACTTAATTAGTTAATATTGTTTTGAATTGGGCTGATACATCTTTTAAAAATATTATTTTACAAAATAGGTCCATATATTACTATATTCTTATTAATCCTACTGATCTGATCGTACGAAATGCAATCACAAAACCGTTCCAGCCCGGCAGTAATTTTTATAGACATGTAACCGTGTGAAGTTAACGCCTGCGCATATAATCGATCCTAGCAGTTCTGAAACCATTTCGTGATCGTACACCAAACCTTAAATATGCATGCTAGAAAATTCACTCTCCGACTCTTTATCTTTGATTATATTAATATTTCCATGGCTCAAATAGGTCGATTTTTCTGTTTTGAACATCTCGTTACGGTAACAAATATCTATTTTTTAGGTTGCTGAAGATTGGAAATATGTAGCAATGGTGCTCGACAGACTTTTTTTGTGGATTTTCACGTTGGCTTGCATCGTTGGCACAGGCATAATAATCTTCAATGCTCCATCTTTGTACGATACTACGAAACCTATCGACGTACTAATTTCGAAAGTGGCGAAAAAGAAAATGGCGTTGCTCAAAATGGTTCCTGAGGAACTTTAAAACTTCAATCAGCTGTCTATTTTTTACTATAAACAAGGACTATTTAAATAAAAAACACGAAATTAAAATAATATTACAAATTACAAGTTTTTATTTTTGTGATTGACAAACTTGTATTGTTAAAAATTTTAATTTATTGCTAGTTGGTGCTGAGTTCTGTGCAGAATGTATA
>CAJUYH010004923.1:0-25120 GCA_910591685.1 Galerucella tenella | reverse complement strand
TGACAGGAATGTCAAAATTTCCTAGCGATTTGCGGAAAATAATATTTATCTAATTCCGCTATCAAATGTGACACTTTACGTCACTCCTTGACGTTGGGTAACGTCACATTTTTCATAACCTTCATATATCAGTTATGAAAAGTAGTTATGTAAAAACTTTACGTAACTGTTTATGTTTCAACATAGAGATACCACATGAGTTTCAAGGAATAATTTATTAATTAGGTAGGTACTGTCAAAACTGACAATTATTTCATTATTTAAACTGACAATTAACCCATTATTTTAATTCAATAGTATTTTGAGATTTATAAACATTGAAAACATTATTCAGGACACTTATATTTGAAGTAAGTCAATTTTCTGGGTGAACACATCATAGTAACAATACTTCTAACACCATTTGATTCCACTTCAATATTATCACTGTAATTGGAGATTTTATTAAATATTATGAAAGCGCAGAATTAGATAAAACGTTGTACGTAAACACGTTATGAAGAGAGCGACATTGTTCAACACGCGTAATTTGCAGAACTCGCTAGCGCTCGTTTTGGCAAATATTACGCTTGTTGAACAATATCGCTCTTTTCATAACTAATTACGTAAATATCTATTAATCAAATAAGCATCTCGGTGAAAGTCGTTTTATATCGGGATCCTATACTGGTATGATCTAAGTATTTTTTTTATCTATGGTATGATCCACAGATAACCTACTTATAGATAGGCATCCAACCTGTGACGCTAGCTGCAATCGAGTTGTCGAAATAGAGGAGTTCAGTCTAAGGTCAGTGTGGCCAACAAAAAGTGGTCTTCTCTGACAAGGATGACAGTTAAGGTCTACCATTCGAAACATAAGAATTTTTCATGTTTTTTATCATTGCGAACATCTATATTGCTTTATCAAAATAATGAATACACCCCCGAAGCGTATATCTTGAAATTTTAAATGACTTTTTAGCTGAATACTCAACATATCGGTGGTCAATAATTCTAGGAACTTTTTTCACCACGCGCTAAGAAAAACCTAAGAGTGATAGAAAATACCTGATTGCATCCAGGAATTCCTAAATACCAAACTTGGGAAATGGCTTTCCACTCTCGCGCTATTTAATATACACTGTGTTATTTATAAGATGCGACATTGATTCCTGTACAAAACTGTCAAACTTCAGCTAACTTTTTTACCAAATGGCGTTCATAACAAATAATAACAGATTTGGAAAGGTCCCGGAAAAATAAGCTCAAATGCACTTTTAATTTTCTCAAATTCGCTCTGGCCTAATATAAAAATGGATAGTTAGTTTAAAAGTCGAAATCCATTTTCATAATACTTTCGAATACTTTCAACCATGTGGGAAATACACGGGTAAAAGCACAGGAAATTTAATAGTTAAACCTGAAGTAGGGCGGTTCGATTCGCCGCTGTGGTGTAATTTTTTAGTTCTTTTCCATATTATTGACGTAAAATCAGTATAAATAAAAAAGACTAAATTAGGTAATTTGATCTGATGCAATTTGAATGATCTCCTTAATTCCTTTTCGATTCCTCCCAAGTTAATTATTATTTCCCTCATGAATATATACATTTATCTGTTTATTAACCAAGGAGTCGCTTTGAAGTGATATTGAGTAGAGAATACTCGGGGTTAATGTTTACGTATTTCCCCTAGCTAGAGCTGTAGTGATGAAACAATGCTGAGCAAAATGTAGTCAAACTGGCATAATTACGAATGCGTAGGAAGGAAATTGTACATCACAAATTCTCGTCAAACATTGTGTGTTATACCAAGCACGTATTCTTTGTTAATTATAGAGGATTTTTTGTTTTTTAGTAACAAAATTTTTACGAACAATCAAGGACAGCTTAGTGGGGTGCACATGGTTTCCATTCAGTCGTGAGGGGTTGAAGTCCATTACAATAAATTGTTCGTTTTTTTTTGCGGAATCTTTTCTTTGAAACACTTGGGATTTTTCTTGTTTTCATCACAATAATAAAATGTTGGAGTGGATTGTTAGTTTGGAATATAGCCTAGTCAAAGTACACATAAAACCTCACAAAAATTACAAAAAACTTGAAAATTCAAAAGTGAGTATTTAAAAGGATTGCTATGACTAGTTTCCGATATACAGGGTATTAAAGTTGAAAAATCCTTGTTTTCCGTGACCACGTAATTTTATTATTAACAAATAAATATGCATTTTTAATTGATGGTACCATTAATATGTTCTAGTTTATCGTAAACTTACACATAAATAGTTCAAAATGTTAAAATATCCAGGGTTGGACTTAATTATACAAGGACGAATTTTTGGAGTTCTAAGAAATTCTTATATTGGATGAAAACAAGAACAGAAGTAAAAAGTTACTTCATATTCAATGTTCATAATCTTACTATGACCAGTTTTTTTTTCAGAAACAGGGTCCTGAGGGTGGAAGAGGTATCGATTAAAGTTAACTTTATGGAAAATCCAGGTTTTCATGATTTGATAATTGCTCTGTTCTGTCGGTTCTGTCAACAATTTGGCATTTATAACCTTAATTAATTATATTTTGATTGCTTTTACTTTGTTTTCTTTGAATTTTTCAACAAACAACAAAGATATTTTTGAGGAACTTTCAACCGACGATGAATATGTTATTTATAACATTTGACGGAACGCCACTTTGTCATAAGAAAAGCGCGGGGTCCTTTATTAACCGTTCGACTTGAAAGTTAATAATTTTGGGCTGATAACATTCTGAAAAAATAGATAAACACATGTAAAATGTAGAGAAAGATCTCAGCTTTCAGATAGAATTACTTTCAAATTTGAAAAAGTAGATTTTCTAACTGTAAAATCAGTTTATTTATAAAATACAAATAGAGCTAAAAGGTCAAAAAACAATTATAATTCCTATTTAATCAATACTTATCCCAGCGATAATTCCTTCTAGATTTAACATTGCAAAATGAGCATAAAACATTATTGTTATAAAAGCAAAGCCATCAAAATTTCGAATTTCAAACAAATGCTTCTTAAAAATCTGTTTTTTTGCATGCCTAATTTTACTTGTTTTTTTTAACTATTCAATTATATACAGTGCTTTCTCCACCTTTAATAACTTTTGTAATACTGGTATTTAGAAAAAATCCAAAAACACGTCAATTTATGTTGGAAGGGGCAAGCATTATGGCTTATTTAAACTTACTGGAAAAGCCACCCCCTCACCCCTAGCAGCATCCCCTTTATTTTTTTAAATTACTTTTCATATTTTTTATGTAAAATTTGGATACTCCTCTTTGAGCTGATTTCAAAAATGTATAATACTTGTAGGTTAAAGTGGTTAGTTTATGAGATAAACAATTTTTCTTTTAAGAGCACAAATTTTACTTATTTTTTACTTTCACCTTATTTGCCTGTACTAAAATGGGTTGTACAACAGTTCAAACTCTTTAATCTTTTCAACTGTGCTATTTATTATGAAGTTACAATAAGTGTTCAAAATGAGTACCATTCACTTCCATACAATGGTATAATCTATTTTGAAATGCCTCTCTGACATTGCTTAATACGGCTGGATTTAATTGTCGACATTCATTTTCTATCCTCTCTCGTAAATCATCCAGAGATTCTGGTTGGGTAGCATAAACTTTTGTTTTTAAATACCCCCATAAAAAGAAGTCCAGGGGTGTTAAATCCGGTGACCTAGGTGGCCACTCCATCATCTGCCCCTTTCTACCTATCCAACGAGCGGGAAATGTTTCGTTTAAAAATTGTCGGACAGGCATAGCATAGTGTGGGGGAGCTCCGTCTTGTTGAAATACCAGTAAATCTTCGGAAAGGTTATCATCATTTTCTATTATTGTTGTTATACGCGGGTCAACCCCTTCCCTGAGTAACTCAAGATATGATTCACCATTTAAATTTCCGTTGATGAAGAAAGGTTCGACAATGTGGTCACCTAGGATACCACACCAAACGTTTAACTTTTGGGGATGTTGTGTATGGAATTCACGCATAATATGTGGATCACTTTCAGCCCAATATCTACAATTATGCCTACTTACTAAGCCATTTAATGAAAATGAGCATTCATCAGAAAAGCAAATATTGTTTAACAATTGTGGATTGTTATTGATAATTTGCGTCATTGATTCGCAAAACTCTAGACGACGATCAAAATCATCTTCATTCAACTCGTGCACCAACTTAACTTTGTATGGGTGGTACTTGAATTTATGTAGAACTCGGAAAACTGTAGAAGATGAAACACCGATCGCTCTACTTATTGTTGACAACGATTGGGGTTGTTGAGCCTCTAAGCTGACTTGCCCTAAAATTGCCACTTGGATTGCTTCGTTATTTACGAGTCCCTCTCGCTTATGCACTTTATTGCAAACAGACCCTGTTGTGGTAAATTTCTCCATCAGTTGAATTACATACTTATGAGTTGCATGTCTTCCGTCATGTAATTCGTTAAATATTCTAGCAGCAGCTCTTGCACAATTATTATTTTGGTAGGATAAACCTACAATTTCAATTCTTTCTTGCAAAGAGTAAACCATTTCAGAGAAACAAAATAAATAATGTATCAAATTACACTATCAATAGTGACTACAAATTCTAGTTGACAATGTCAAACTTTAATAAAAAGTAGAGTTTTTTGTTGTTTGGATTTTTTAAGTAGAATAAATAGCACAGTTAAAAAGATTAAAAAGTTTGAACTGTTGTACAACCCATTTTAGTACAGGCAAGTAAGGTGAAAGTAAAAAATAAGTAAAATTTGTGCTCTTAAAAGAAAAATTGTTTATCTCATAAACTAACCACTTTAACCTACAAGTATTATACATTTTTGAAATCAGCTCAAAGAGGAGTATCCAAATTTTACATAAAAAATATGAAAAGTAATTTAAAAAAATAAAGGGGATGCTGCTAGGGGTGAGGGGGTGGCTTTTCCAGTAAGTTTAAATAAGCCATAATGCTTGCCCCTTCCAACATAAATTGACGTGTTTTTGGATTTTTTCTAAATAACAGTATAACAAAAGTTATTAAAGGTGGATACTTTTATCTGAAAAGCACTGTATATATAATTCAATGAAACTTTACCACTAAACACTTTGAAGTGTTTACTTTCGAAACTACTATACAGTGTTTCCATGAATATCAGATTTTTTAAATAATAGACCACTATTTTAAAGTTTTTTGTAATTTTTGCGGCATTTTATGGATATTTTGTGTGCTTCGACCAGGCTAATACCTGACGTGAGAGGCTTTGGAGTATTTTATAGCTACCGGCTGTCAACAATATAATGGTAATATCGTTATTAATATTAACAATATTTTTGTTATTAATAAAAGTTATAGTTTTTCTCATTGGATACCGCATCTATTGGCGGTAGAACTTCTCCAAAAGCTCCAGTCCCCAAAGGATGCAGATAACGAATTCAAAAATTTAATGTACCAAAAAGCGAATGAAATAACGGTTTCCATAATTGTTTTCAAAGGATGCAAAAAAGCATTACTATTCGTGTAGAATACTTTGAAATGTTTTCTACTCTTTACCAGCTTTATAATATGCAAAATATGAAAGACAAAAATGGACCAACAAATTACAATGATAATTGTGCAATTTATCTTAATACCTTAGTGCAATTCATTTCTGTTCATTAATCTGATCTCTACGGAAATGCTCATGTTTCCCAACTCTTGTTACCTCTAACTTCTAGAGTTTAATTTCTCAGAAAATACGTTGGAATGAGCGTTGAATATATCCATATATACTCTGTTCCCTCTAAATGTTGACTTAATTTCGGATTAAGAACGTTTACATTTAAATTATAAACTATGTCGAGTTTATCTCGACCTTTGTACCAATTTCAACATATTAAAGACAACTCTCAAGGTTAACTGAAATAATTTGCAAAAATAACGTTTTCAAATCCTTACGCAGATCATTATTATTATCAAATGATACGGGGACTGTTAGTTGTAGAGTTAGAACTGATTAAGTATGGTGGAGACTTAATAATAACATATGAGAACAATATGAGTCAATACCAGAAACACAATATTAGTACCAATTTATAATGAAGGAAAAAATATTTAATGTGGGAAATAAAGCAGGATATAATATATCTACAGCTTATAAAATTTTGGTAAAATGTATGGAAATTAGGCTGAAGGAACGTGGGGAAAATCTGGACACTAATGTTTGAAAAAGCTACTGTGTTAGCCGAGAGTCATTGGCAGAGAGCTAGACTGTTTAAAAAGAGAGGCTGGAGAATGTAATTTGGAGTTTAGAGGACCACAATAGATCTGAAAAGATTGCAGTGAAAAGCCACCTCATAAAATCTATCTATCTATCTAGTTCAAATACAGGGTGTCCCACGACGAGCTAAAACTATATGTATATGGCAAAATACTGTTAGTAAAATCATGAAAATTTCTACGTCTCGATTTTCGGATGTGGTCTGTTTAACTAAAATATTTTTAAAGATGGCAGACTTCCAGTTCTACTGGAAGTCGACTGTAACTTTGTTATTTTGAATAGAACACCCTGTAAATTAATACATTTTTAAAATCTACGTAAAATTTTAGTATAGTTTTGTCTGAGAACTTTTTTCGAAAAATGCATATTTGTTGAGTTATTAATTTTTTTGTAAAAAATTTGACGGTTGCAGACCCTTACAAATTATTTTTTCAAGAGGATACCCTTGAATATAATAAAATGGTTTCTGTTTGGTTGCTTTTAGCAAGACGTATGCTGAAAATTTTTTCATTTTATACAGGGTGTGTATAAAAGGTGTTCAAAGTTTAACTTCATAAATATCAAATTTCTTTATTTTCTTGAACAGAATTACCTTCAAAGGTATCCTCGTAAAGAAATAATTTAGAGTCAGTCAAGGGTCAGCAACGGTCAAATTTTTTACAAAAAAATCAATAACTCAAAAAGTATTCATATTTCGAAAAAAGTTTTCAGATAAAACTAAACTAAAATTTTACGTACATTTCAAAAATGTACTACTCTATTCAAAATAACAAAATTACAGTCGACTTCCGGTAGAACCGGAAGTCTGCCATCTTTAAAAATATTTTAGTTGAAAAGATCGTATCTGAAAACCCAAACGTGGAAATTTTCATGATTTTACTATAAGTATTCTGCCACATACAGATAGTTTTAACTCGTCGTGGGTCACCCTGTATAATGAAGATTTAAACAAATTAAATTGTTGTATTTCATCGTTTATTATGGATCTTCACTAAGTAAAAGCCCCATCTATTGAATTTTTTCACTAATACTACCTATCAATATATGCAATTTTTATTGACATATGACAGTGTTAATAAAAACAATATACAAACGGTCTTAAATTATAATGTCTAAGAGCATACTTCCACCCCCCACGAAACGCCATCTCATGCCAAAATTACCTTTTGTTTTTTCTACGATTTTTTTAGTGAATAGAGTTTAAAAAGATATCAAAATATAAACTTCGCGACATTTTTAACGTCAATTTTTCATATCGTTAGTTAATTTGCAGTTATATAAAAGCCAGTCGTTTATTCTCCTTTATTACATATAAAAAAACAAATGAATTTTTCATTGGCAACATTTTGTCGTTTATTTCTCAGTAGGATAATAAACAAAAAGAAGAAGAGAAAGAAAGAGGAAACAGGTTTATTACTTATTCTGAATAGTTTCATGTTTTTAATTTGCGCATATACAAATGAAACGTGGACATTTTAAAAAGTGGAATCTTGATTTATGGCTGTACAGTTGACATTTAAATTCATTTTAAAGGCATATAATTCAAAAATATCCAGAAGTTTCTTTGCTAGCTCACAATAGAAAATCTTCGTGGGAGCTTCTAAATAAAATTCACTCTTTATCTATTGATTTTCCAAAACTTTTTCCCTTTATTTGTTTCGAAATTCGAATATTGAAACTCTACAGAATATGACATGAAGAACCAGAACAATATTGTTACGAACTCAGTAATTCAGAAGCCGGTCCTGTCGCAAACTATGAATGCGACCTTTCTAGAAAGGTTCTCGAACAGGTAATGCTCGAGACTGTTCTCAAACAGCGTACCAGGCCAATGGTTTGTAGCGAATGATCTCGAATTATGAAGTATACGCAGAGGTGGTATATTCAAGAATTTTATAGAGATTCGAAGGACTATATATACGCGGGTTTTCGAGTGAGTAGGGGAGTTGTTCAGTATACAGTGAATCGGTAAACAGTTTCAGTATACAGTGAGTGAACAGAAAGTGAATATAAATAGTGTTGAATATAAATTAGGACAATTATTATACCGAGTGTAGATAAATTAATAGACATTAAGTAGTGTGTATATAAATTAAGATTATTATAGTGTGTAAGTGTTTCTTCAATAAATCAATAGTAATTAGCCATAGTGAGTGTATAATTTTTATCCCACGGTAAAAACAGTTTAGATAAATAAGAAAAACATTACAATATGAACAATCTATTAGTGGATTGAGAAGTTTTTAGTGTATAGTTGATGTTTGCATTTACCAGCTTTCCCTTTTATCATGTAACAATGTTTCAACTGATGCATCATCCACTGTATTTTGATCCTTTTTTTCATCGCAAAAAATAATCTGCGGAGCTAATCGTTTAAAACACGATTAAATTCACATTCTAGATCATTTTTCTGTATCAACGAAATAAAAATTTTAAAATTATGGAAACGGAAACAGGATTAAATTAATATTAAACCGAATCAATCGAGATAATGAAACAGTGCAATACAAATTGATGTAACTATTTGTTGATATATTGTTGCATGACCGGTTGTATTAATTTGAAATGTATTGCGGTTATATAGAGGGGTCATATATTTATACAGTGTGGAAACCACTTATGGAATAAAATTCTTTATGTCATTATTTTAGAAAATTATGAAAAATGCCGAGACACGTCAAATTTGGAATTGAGTTGTGCGTTATGTAAACATAAATGTAAATGTACAGGGTGATTCAAGCAAGTATGCCATAGTCGTGTTTTTTTTAATGAAACACCCTGTATATTTGCATATTTAATGAACCGATTTCAACAAACTAAATAAAAATATTTAAATATGTTTAGAAATGAAGTTATTCCTGCGTTGGCAAACTTATATCCCAACGCAATAGATCCTAGCTTACCGAATGAAAATGTTTAGTTTCAGCAAGACGGGGAAACACCCCATTATGCTTTAATGGTAAGAACTTATTTGGATGAAATCTTCCCCAATAAATGGATTGGACGAAGAAGTAATATTGAGTGGCCAGCTAGATCGCCAGACCTTACGCCGTTAGATTTTTTTCTGTGGGGTTATCTCAAGAACAAAGTATAAGCAACACAACCAACTAGCATTGTAGACCTCAAAGGCAGGATAACTACAGAAATAAGGAATATTTCACCTCAAACTTTAAACAGAGTTAAGGAGGAGTTCTATAGGAGACTGTGCTATTGCCAACAACTAGGTGGAGAACATTTTGAGCATTTATTTTAATGTATTAGATTCAAATACATCAGGTATTTTATGTATGTGTTTAATAACTGTAGAAATAAAAATTTCACCCTATATAATTCATAATTGACCATACATTATTCAGTTTGTTGGAATCGGTTTATTAAAAGGATTTCAAAAATATGCAAATATACATGGTGTTTCATAAAAAAAACTACACCGACTATGGCATAATAATTTTCTAAAATAATGACATAAAGAATTTTATTCCATAAGTGGTTTCCACACTGTATAACGGTAACGGTATATCGCTAGTTTATATATGATGCAATAGAAATTTAATAAAATATTGATATATACATATTGAGAGTAATGTTAATGGAAATTCAGTGAAGTTTTGAATAATTTACTACTTACCTATGAAAGTGAAAGTCACAGTATTCTGGGAATGACCTCTGACATAATGCCTCCAACAGTAAACTACGACCTGCCTTACACCGTCCTAATCCCAAATAGAAATGAATGGGTCCTCCGTAAGGATGAACCATTAAGAGCAGACAGCTGTTGATACACGTTGTGCAGTAACTTTCACTACATGGAACACTCAAAACGCAACTTTCGGTATGTAAATGAATACAGAACGAGCAGCTTTCAGATGGCATCGTCTAAAAAATATATTTAATATATCCCCTTTCCTCCCCTTTACACCACAATCTCAAAACATCCCTAAAAAAGATGTAAGACAAAGTGAAATCACTAGAAGTGCAATGTACATGTACTGTTTCCACTTTAAAAACACTTATCGAATTTCTTAAAGTGACAGTTGCCATTTATCAGAGCTTCAAGTGCCCAAAGAAGACTTGGATGTAAAGAACTCGATAAAATTCTTTCAATCCTTGAAAGACAAACGAAAAGATACGTCAAGTATTTTGTAAAGAAAAAGAGTTTCGCATTTCAACATTCAATTATTACTTATACACATAAAGTTACTTTTACGAAGTTGTGAAGTAACTTGGGAAGATATACTGATTTTGTATGTAAATTGAGTATCTTTTGCGGCCAATTTCATAGTCAATGAAGTTTCAAATATTATAATAATTTACAGGAAACTCTGGGGTGTATTCAACAAATTGCCTCATTTCTAACTTTAGACGGTGTTTGTTAAGGTGGGAAGTTCTAAGTTGTATATTGTTTTATGAGTGACGAAAGTTACATTTTCTTTAAGTCGTAGAATTTGGAATTTATATGTTGTCGTATACGAATACTAGAAATTTATTATAGGCCAGTCGATATGCTAACAAGTATGTTATTTTGTTTTTTTCGAGCCATACATCAGACAATTTTTGACCGATTTCTATGTTTGACCTCTCGTTACATTCACAAATGTCTGAACTTTCGTAAAATAATTCGCAAACATATACAGTGCGAAACAAAAAATTTCCAGTCAGTTTTAAAGTTTGGTAAAGTTTGGATGTGTCCGCCATTTTGTTTTTTAAACAAAATGCGAAATATTAGATTAGTAGTGTGTCTTGATCAATTATCTTTTAAACAAAACCGACATCAATAAAATCGACCTATAAATAAAAAAATATCAATAAAAAAGGAAATTCCGGTTTTTTTTGGACAACCCTATATATATTTCCTCGTAAATTCAAGATTCCTAAAATTTACAAGATAATGAAAAGTGTCGTATTTCGTAATTGGGAAAAATTAGCTATCCGTAAATTTTATCTATGGAACAGACCTCCTAAATAACAGTTTCCATCCTTCGAAAAATTGTTTCAATAGGTACGTTTACACCGGGCGTACCAAATTTTTAGTCCGAGGTCTAAATGACGTCACGTGTACTTTACTTTCGGTGTAAACACCCAAGGAGTAAAATTTGGTACTCGAATTTGATCCGTCTCAACTAGGGTGGATTAAATTCAACTTTTAACGGTGTAAACACGGCACATCAATATTCGTGGACCAAAGTGACAGTTTCCTAAAAGCAGAGAGTAAAAATAGGTCGCTGTAACGTAAGATCGGGTCAAAATAACCTAAAAAAGCTGAATAAAATAACTAATTAAAAAAATATAATAAAAATCTACCATAAAATTAACTTAAGAATTGAGGTTATGTCATTTCAATTTGAAAATGTCAACTATTTTGGTCCCAGACTTTGAACCTGGACAATTTTAATCCAGCAAAACAGTCAGTGTAAACACTGATGCTCTAAAATAAATAAGTCCACGATTTGGTCCTCAGCCCAAATTGCTCCACACGGTGTAAACTAACCTAATGCCACCTTATTATATAACATATTTTCCATTGAGATTCTTGGTTATTGATTATCAACAAGCATATAATGATGGCTATTATTCACGAAGGTGCGTTTATGCCGCAGGCGAGTGACATAAACACCTGAGTGAATGATAGCCATTATATGCGAGTAGAATACTATACTTTGTCCACGACTATGAATTATTTGTTGAGGTATAAATTTTTTTGCCAAACTAAAACACTATAGTTTAATACATTTATAAAGCTTACCTATTACTAGTTATGTTATTTAACAAATTATATATTTAATAAGTATTCAATGCACTGTCTGATTCACTTTCCATATTAAACTCTCTAGTAATATCTATCAAACACCAGTATAGTTATTGAAATTCTTGCAATTGGTGATAAATTATATATTTAAAACGTCACTTTCGATTTTTCATAACGATATGCTCCTACATATACAACGTCTTGATACTATTCTATATAAATTCTTCATAGCTTAGTGGTTTAGGTCTAGGATATAGCAAAATTATGTTTTCTCCACAGTTAAATAAAAGTTTTTTAAGAAGGGCCATCTAATAGTTGTCCAGGTTCACTTGTATTCTGGTAAAGTTGGTAGAATATGTATTGATTGCGATTTCAGTGTCATAGTATGCTCTCAGACCTCCAGGATGGTGAATATCTACCTTGTACACCGATCTTGTCTCATCTAATTGCAAAACAGAATAAATTGTTGGTTGAATCTTGTAGATCATACCAACCCTGCGTATCTTGAAATTGCAAAGCTATGTCTGTCGAGGTAGTAGATCTCCTTTTCAATTTCAACAAATCTTCTCGATGGGTTCACTAAATTTAACAAAAGTTTAACTATTGGTTGAAATTAGCTGTTGTCAAAGATGATTACAAATAAAGCATTTGCTGAAAAAATTAGAGAAACAAAATATAGTTGATAAAAGATGAAATAGACAAAGGATTTCGACAAAACAACAAACAGAAGAAGAGTGAATCAAAATTCGCCCGACCTAATATTAATTTAATGAACATCTTTGAATCGTGCAGCAAAATAATGAATAAGAAAACTCATAGAAGGAGTTTCTTAATGAATTTCCGGTGGGTAGGTGGAAAATTAAATTAAAATTGAATTTCTCATACCTCCCTAATAATTACGAAAAACCCAATAGCCATTTTAATTAACAAAGAAATGTACTTTAATTGGAGTAAGTTTAGACTTGATTGGATTTTTGATTGGAAATTGTAATTTAACTTTTATATTAACGGCGTCTGATTTTCAAAAAGGTTACAAATCGTCTTGATTCAGTATTTTTTTTTATCTTATGAAAATTTCGAAGAGGATGGATAATAATGGGAAAAAGATATTTGCAGGAATAGAGGAGTTCAGTCTAAGGTCAGTGTGGCCAACAAAAAGTGATTTTTTCTGGCAAGAATGGCAGTTAAGGTCTACCATTCAAAACATAAGACTTTTGCTTGTTTTTTATCATTGCGAACATCTATATTGCTCCATTGAAATAATAAATACACCCCCGAAGCGTATATCTTGAAATTTAAAATGACTTTTCATATACAGGGTGTCTCATTATATTTTGACTGTTTTCAAGAGCTGATATCTTCGAAACGGTTCTAGATAATAAGATGCGGTTTCCACGGTTAGGTTTAAAATTACCGTGAGTTTTGTTGTGACACATTTATATAAATGGCGTACTTCCGGTTTACCCACTTGAAAAGTGGCGTATTTTCAGAATACATTAGATGTAATTTTTTAAATAGGACACCCTGTATATTTAGCAATTTATTGAAAGACGCATATTTTTACTTTATAACGGTATTTTGAAGTTTAAAATCGGTGCACAGAAAGCGAAGTTAAATAACTTTAACTAGGATACTGTAATGATTTAGGGTGAAATTCATAGTCGACACTTGAGGGTCACTCATACTTCACTCATCCTTATTGTATGCAGAGACACCTAACAGGCGAAAAGTGAGGTTGAGTTTGAGTGTAACTTGAGTGAAATCTGAGTACAGAAATTAAACTAACGCAGCAAATAAGAAATATATATGAACAGTAAAGAACTAAACTGATAATAAAATACTTGCAGAGGGCTAATATAGGAACTGAACACAAACTCGAATATGAATGCAATGCAACAGATGTCAGATGAAAACTTAACATACCGGTGGCCAATAATTTTAGGAACTCTTGGCATGTCATCATTTCATTTTTGTTATTTGTCACTATTTATGTCAGATGTCAGTGGAAAAAGTACCTAATTAGAAGAATAGAGATACACCTAACTAGAAATGCTACAAAAATCTAATCGAAAATGGACATACACAATTAAACGAATATCAACAAAAATAAATATAACTGACATTTGGCATAACTAGTGACAGAATAACAGAAATGAAATGGTGACTTGCCAAGAGTTCCTAGAATTATTGGCCACCGATATGTTGAGTATTCAGCTAAAAAGTCATTTTAAATTTCAAAATATACGCTTCGGGGGTGTATTCATTATTTTAATATAGATGTTCGCAATGATAAAAAACATGCAAAAATCTTATGTTTTGAATGGTAGACCTTAACTGTCATTCTTGTCAGAAAATACCACTTTTGTTGGCCACACTGACCTTAGACTGAACTCCTCTATTCTCCAAGGATATTGAGCATCCAAATAATAATAATGGGAATTTTCAATATTTTGTTTGCTATAAATTGAAGTATTTTTTGTGAATAAATGAATTAATGTCTTTATTTACAAACGTGTACTACACATTTGTCCCAAGAAGGCGAATATTAGCTAAAAGCTACTCTTTAACTCTTAACCTTCAAGGGTTACAAAATATGAACTTGTGTGCTTAAAGATGCATTTTTACATTTTTCAATATCTAGAAAAAACAACCAAACTTACCTTTTTCTTTTCAATAATTCAATGTTAAATCTAATACATTTGGCGCAACATTATTTTCCTTCGACAGATTATCGACTTCAATGTCGCCCTGTCTTGTTGATTTTCCTTCCTCGAAATAACATTGGAATCCTTTTTTTTTCTCTAATATAAACGGAAAAAGATCCTCTAGGGGGAACAAACGGTGTAATTTGAGATATAAAAAAATCTTCCCTAACTCGACTTTATAATAAAAGGAATGTTTTTATTAGAATTGCAGTCGAAATATTAATGAATCAGATATTTCTGTTTCCATAATTTACGTTGTCTCGTTCAAATGTGTTTTTTTTTGGAGTAAATAGTTTCCGTCCAACTGTGAAGAGATTCTTGACAATAGTTTCCTGCAGAAATTCATACAGGAAGTCGAGTTTTACTGACTATTTCACTATTTCACTATTTATTATTCCTTAAAAATGTAACAATAACAAATTTGTAAACAAAAATAAAAAACTTCAAAGCAAATGCACAAAATGCCCACCATTTATTTCAATACACTTTATGATCCGCTTTCGTAAAGATCTCTTAATATCAAAATCACATTCGTGAATTAAGCCGTGGTTATTTTTTATAACTATTTCACTAGAGTAAATTGATAACTGACAAAATTTGAAGGTTTTGAACTGGCAATTTTTTGTCTTGTCGCTGCAATTTTTTGACGTTTAATATATCAAATCTATGTGTATAAAATTCTATCACTCTGTGATAAAATTCAATATAAAATCTTTGTTAGTGGTTTCTAAGGAAACTAAGTTGTTTATTTATTTATTTATTTAACCTGCAACAGTTACTTGATGATGGCTCGATACTCCAATTTTTCGATTTTCACAATTTCGGTGGACATCTTTTTTCTTTTAGTTTATTGCGCAACTCTGGTTCACTTTTTTGACGTCCAGCTTCACACTGACACTTCTAATGAGTTATTGTTCGTTGCTATGGTAACGCAATATTTTGTTTGTGCATGGAATTGGTCCAGGCTATCTAAAAATTCTACAGTTGAAATATTTCAAATTATTAATTAACCACCCTGTATAAAAGTAACAAACAATTATTAATTGAATATTTATTTTGTATTCTAGTAATGGCTGGAGTTGGAGTGGAGTTATCATTTCACAGACATCAAGTTGGTTATTATCTAATGTAAGTACAAAAAAATATTTATCTAGGTTCATTCTATCAACTATCTGTATTTTTATTATTTATCCTTTTGTCATTATTATTATATCTTGTTTAACATAATTATTGCAAATTAATTGGATGTAATTGAAAACGTCATGTATAATAACTGGGAAGCTGGAAATATACATGAGACGCGTCTACACTGATTATTATCCAAATTGAGGGAGTACAGAAACGATATTGGATCCGCATTTGTGGAGAATCTCGCACGGCTCAATTTGACGAGAGCAGGAACGGTTTGGTACAAACTATGTCTCTAAATGAAGCTGTATTTACATTTTTTGTGCCATTTTTTGTTAAAATACCACTTCAAAATCGAATTTTTCGTAATATTTTTGTCAAAATTTAACTTCCAAATCGGTCCTGGCTTTTTTTTGGCAAATTTTCTCGAAATTCCACTTGAAAATTGTAGTTCGACTTTTTCTGGATAACTTTTGTCATAAAATTACTTCCAAATAATCGGGAGGGCTGTTTTTCGGGAGAGTTTCATCAACATTTCTCTTAAAAATTTGTCGAAAGTTGTTTTTTGGGGGTGGGAAGTTTGTTGAAACTCAACTTAAAAATCGTAGTCAGCTATTTTTGTCAAAATTTTACCTAATCATCAGGGGGTGCTGTTTTTAGTGATGATTTGATCGAAATATCTCTTGAAAATTGTAGGAAGTTTTTTTTTGGGAGGTGGGGAGATTGTTGATATTCAACTTGGAAATCGTAGCCAGCTATTTTTGTCAAATTATTACTAAATCAAAGGGGGGGGGCTGTTTTTCGTGATATTTTGGTCGAAATTTCTCTTAAAAATTGTAGGAAGTTGTTTCCGGGGGTGTGGGGGAAGTTTGTTGAAACTCAACTTGAAAATCGTAGTCAGCTATTTTTGTCAAATTATTACTACATCAAAAGGGGGATGTTTTTAGTGATAATTTGGTCGAAATTTCTCTTGAAAATTGTGGGAAGTTTTTTTGAGGAGGTGGGGAGATTGTTGATATTCGACTTGGAAATCGTAGTCAGCTATTTTTGTCACATTATTACTAAATCAAAAGGTGGCTGATTTTAATGATAATTTGGTCGAAATTTCTCTGGAAAATTGTGGGAAGTTTTTTTTGAGGAGGTGGGGAGATTGTTGATATTCTACTTGAAAATCGTAGTCAGCTATTTTTGTCAAAATATTACTTAATAAAAGGGGGGGTGCTATTTTGCGAGATAATTTGTTCGAAATTTCTCTATAAAAAATGCAGGAAGTTGTTTTTGGAGGGGTAGTGAGTTTGTTGATATTCAACTTGAAAATGTCGTCGGCTATTTTTGTGAAAATATCACCTTATCAAAAGGGGGGGCTGGTTTTCGTGATAATCTAGTCGAAATTTCTCAATAAAAATTGTAGGAAGTTGTTTTTGGGGAGGCTGGGAAGTTTGTTGAAACTCAACTTAAAAATCGTAGTCAGCTATTTTTGTCAAAGTTTTACCTAATCATAACGGGGGGCTGTTTTTAGTGATGATTTGGTCGAAATTTCTCTTAAAAATTGTGGGATGTTTTTTTCGGGGAGGTGGGGAGATTGTTGATATTCAACTTGGAAATCTTAGCCAGCTATTTTTGTCAAAATATTACTAAATCAAAGGGGGGGGGCTGTTTTTCGTGATAATTTGGTCGAAATTTCTCTTAAAAATTGTAGGAAGTTGTTTTCGGGGGGTGGGGGGTGGTAAGTTTGTTGAAACTCAACTTGAAAATCGTAGTCAGCTATATTTGTTGAAATATTACTTAATCAAAGGGGGGGGCTGGTTTTAGTGATAATTTGATAAAAATTTCTCTTAAAAGTTGTGGGAAGTTTTTTTTGGGGGTGGGGAGCTTGTTGTTATTTAACTTGAAAATCTTAGTCAGCTATTTTTGTCAAAATATTACTTAATCATAAGGGGGCTGTTTTTGATGATAGTTTGGTCGAAATTTCCCTTAAAAATTGTGGGAAGTTTTTTTTTTCTTTGGGGGGGGGGGTAGTGAGTTTGTTGATATTCAAGTTGAAAATCGTAGTCAGCTATTTTGGTCAAAATATTACTTAATCATAGAAAGGACTATTAATATTCAAGTATTTTCAGTAATAATATAACAAGAGAGTGAGAATGAATTGAAAATAATTGAAAATAATAATATTGCCTGGCAAGAAGTTTTCAAAAACTCTGTCAAATTATTTTCTAATTTATGGAACTCGCGAGTTTTATTTGACTATATTATTTTTAGATTCACAAATGTTTACAATAAAAAGATCAATAAAACTATCATAAAATTATTGAAAAATTTAATTCTTCTCTTTTCCTGTTATAAGCTCAATCTTTCAAAATCAATGCCAGTGCCACAGTGATTATTCCCGAGAATAATCACAAAAGATTTATTCCCACTATAATAATGACATAATTGGTTGAAACTTACCCTTGTGACAAATAAAGAAGCATTTCATTGGTTTTAAGAAACGTCAAAAAATAATCACTGAAAATGATTCTATCAAAAAATATTGTGTTGTGCTTAAGTCGCCTCTGTATAGTAGCGGTTGATTTTACGCGGAATCTGCTGAAAATAAGGACGATTTGGCGCGTGATTGTGGAAGATAGATAGGTTTTGTAAGATTAGTTCATCCGAATTGGAAGATTGTAACGAGGATTGGGAGAAATGTGGAACAAAAGCCAATACCTGGAATTGTAGAGATGGAAAAAAAATCACGTTATACTGAAACATAAACGAAAAATTGTGCTTTTTTTTTTAAAAAAAAGTATATATAATAAAAACCCGACTGGGGAAAATGATAGACGATTCGAGAAAGCGTGGTATCTAAAAGAACGTGAGATATAAAGAGTGATTTATATTTTGATTTACGTGAGTTGAAAGAAAAGTTTATTTAAATGTATAATTTATAATCGTTAAATTAGAAACATTCAAAGTAAAGTTTGGTGGATGTCTTTACGAAATATTTTAAAGATTTTCTTACTTATGAAAGAAATTATATGAGAAAAACTGTCCTTTATTGGAAGTTTAACAGATATTCGGTGGAAAACCCCATTTTCATACCACATTCAAATACTTTCCAACGCGTAGGAGATAGCCAGACGGGTTGAAGCACGGGAAATTTGAAATTTAAGCGTGAAGTAACGCGACAGTATTGGAAAGTGTTATGAAAATGGTGTACTACTTTTTTAAACACAATCATACCTTTTTTTATTAAACCAGAGTGAATTGAAGAAAATTAGAAGAGCATTCGACTTAGGTGAATGTTCCTTTTCTATCCAGTAATCTCCCAGGTGCTGTGCTCTAGGATTCTGAAGTGCTGTGCGGTTGGAAAGTATGTGGATGGAGGTTTCTTCTCCCATGTCACATTCAGGCTACAATGTTCCGTTAGAATCCCTGTTAAAATTCTTAGCGCAGTTTTACTTTTACTTATGCATTCATTTGATCTAAACAGGTTGTAGTCACCCAGAAGAGTCTTTGATTATACAGTGTGGAAACCACTTATGGAATAAAATTCTTTGTCATTATTTTAGAAAATTATAAAAAATGCCGAGACACGTCAACTTTTGAATTGAGTTGTGCGTTATGTAAACATAAATGTGAATGTATAGGGTGATTCACGCAAGTATGCCATAGCCGGTGTTGTTTTTCCAGATCGTAGAATGGATTTCTGCGAAAGATTGATGAATAAGCTGAACAGAAATGAGATAGTTCTTGGTACCATTCTTTTTTTTGACGAATCAACATTCACATTGAATGGAGATTTAAACCGACAGAACTGTGGATATTGGTAAGCAGAGAATCCTAATTGGATGCGTGAGACACAGTACCCTCAAAAGGTGAACGTTTGGGCCGTTATCATAGGCGACCATATTATTGGTCCTATATTTATGGATGGAAATTTGACAGCTGAAAAATATTTAAATATGCTTAGAAATAAAGTTATTCCTGCGGTGGGAAACTTATATCCCAACGCAATAGATCCTAGCTTACCGAATGAAAATGTTTAGTTCCAGCAAGACGGGGCAACACCCCATTATGCTTTAATGGTAAGAACTTATTTAGATGAAATCTTCCCCAATAAGTGGATTGGACAAAGAGGTACTATTGAGTGGCCAGCTAGATCGACAGACCTTACGCCGTAAGAGTTTTTTCTGTGGGGTTATCTCAAGAACAAAGTATATGCAACATAACCAACTAGCATTGTAGACCTGAAAGACAGGATGACTACAGAAATACGGAATATTTCACCTCAAACTTTAAACAAAGTTAAGGAGGAGTTCTATAGGAGACTATGCTATTGCCAACAACTAGGTGGAGAACATTTTGAGCATTTATTTCAATGTATTTAACTCAAATACATCAGGTATTTTATGTATGTGTTTAATAGATGTGAAAATAAAAATTTCACCCAGTATAATTCATAATTGACCATACATTGGGGTTTTTTCCAAGCTTTCAGAGTGTTTGGTTCCTGGCCCGAACACTCCTATCCCAGTTCCTTCTATTGCTTTTGAGCCGTCTGTGTACCATTGAATGGCATTCTTGCCAAGTCTGGTAATGGTATTTGGATCCCATTCCTTCTTTTTGCTTAGTTCCGTAACGAACAGGAATCCCTATGTCGCATCTTATAATATACAAGGTGTTACAGCCTCACACGTATTCGCAATATTTGTTGAAAAGTATTTATCTAGCGTTATACGTTTTTAATAAAGTTTAGAGTAAATAAGAGAAGCGAGATTCGTTTAAATCGGCTTTTCAAGAGAGGAAAATCGAGCTTTTATTTTGACACAGACAACGAGAACAGCAAATTGCAATAACAAGCTTTTCACTGAAATATTAGTTTCCTTGTATAAACGTTTCGGTTCAGATAACGTCTGTTTAGATAAATAGTCGAATACAGATGGACGCCTTCAAATTACTTTGTACAGGATATTTTTTTTATTACGGCAGTTTATTTCTGACATGTTTATATTGAACTAACTGTATAAATTTATTTCTATTCGTGAACCAAAGAAGGAAGTGGTAGAAAAAAATTTAACAGAAACAATTTGTGAGCGATTCCGTGTAGAAATGACGAATGTACACTGTAAAAAAACAACTATACATTTAGCGTTTAGAAATTGAATTTAGCCATCTCGAGTTATCATTTACAGGCAATATATCTCGCTCAATTTAAAAGAAAATCCAATACTGTATGAACTTCTTCCTAATGACATATCATAGTTAGGGAGGCGACATATCATAGTACCAAGCTGTTGGCGTTTCATGGCAAAATGTAGGCACTCAAAGAGGATATGTTTTATTGTTAGCGTCGTGTGGCAATATTGGCATTTTGGCAGAGAAGATGATGTCATTATATATCCATGTGTAAGTCGAGTGTGTCCAATACGTAATCTACGAACAATAGCCATGTTTCGTCTGGATAAACCAAAGTAGGTAGGTTGGTTCACTGTTGGTTGAATGTTACGTAGCATTGAAGCTACTTGATTCCAATGATTTTGCCAGTTTTTAAAAATAAGCTTTCACGTCTCCAGATATTTGTAGATCAATGATGTTGGAAAGAGAAGAGGCTTCTTTTGCAAGGCAATCGGCTTTTTCGTTACCTATTATCCCGACGTGGGAAGGAACCCATATAATAGTGACTGTTGTGTTTTGAATTTTGTTTTTTCCTACTGTCCATGTTTTATTTCTTTTCGCTAAATTCTCTACAATTACATCATTCCATGTTTTCCTCGGCCGGCCTCTCGTCTGTTTTTGGATTGATCTTGCTCCCCATATTCTCTTGACTTGCCTATTGTTGTTCATTCTTGCCAAATGACCAAACCATCTTAGTTGCTGTCTTTCTATACTACTTAATATGGATTCCATTTCTAGAGCATCTCATATTTTCATCTCGTTTTCTATCTCTTTTTGTTATTTCATTTCGACAGCTTGTATTTCACTTTTCTGCTGCTTAGATAATGTCCAGCTTTCACATCCATATGTAAGAATAGGTTTGACGACTGTTTTGTATACTGTCAGCTTTGCTTTCTTGGCTATCTCTTTTTTCCAAATAAATGTTTTATTCAAAATTTATAATACAACTTTATCGCGCTCTCTACTCTATTGTTTATTTCTGCTTCATTTTTTCCATTCTCCTGTATTGTAACTCCTAGAGGTACTTGAAACTATTGGTTTGTTTTATTTCTTTGTTATCTAAGTTTATTGTTGTTTGGATGTCATTGTTGCCTATTATCATTACTTTTGTTTTGTCTACGTTTATTTTTAAATTTCTTCGTTTTAGTGCCAAATACCATTTATCAAGGTTATATTTCAAATCTTCCTCGCTTTCGGCACAGACCATTAAGTCATCTGCAAATGCCATTTCTGTTACATAGATTGCAAATTTCTCTATCCAAGTAAAAGTTTCTTGATAGTGGGTTTTATTTCCTTGATTTCGTCATCTAGAACTAAGTTGAACAATGTTGGACTTAATACTCCACCCTGTCTTATCCCTTCCTTAGTTATGAATTCTTCTGATTCTCTATTATTTGTTCTGACGTAGTTTCTTGTTCGTTGACTTTCGACATTATTTCTCAATCTGACGTCCACTCCCCTTCTTTTCAAACTCTTCCATATCGTTCTTCTACGTATGCTGTCGAAGGCTTTTTCTAAGTCTATAAAGGCCATATATATTTGATTTTTGTGGTTTTTCTCGATCATCTGTTTAATTGGAAATATGTGATCTTGACTCCTCTTCCTTTTCTGAAACTACTTTGTGTCTCTTCCAAATATGGTTCTATTATCCTTTTCAGTCTGTCGTTTAGTAACCTTTCATATACTTTAGATGGGAAACTTAACAGTGTTATTCCTCTGTAGTTGTTACAGTCTTGTCTACTGTTTTCCTTGTATAGGGGCATTATGATTCCTATTTCCCAATCTATCTAGAAATGTATTTATTAATTAATCTCCCAAGAGTAATAATTATTTATAACAAATCATAGAAATGTACATATAGGTATTAAATAAATACATAAATATATATTCGATTATGATTATTGTTTTAATTCATGGCGCAGTTTTAAATATTTTCCCCGAGTCAACACTGCGATTTGGTAAGAAATTCAGAAAATATTTCAAACTGGCAACATCGCGGCCATACCGAGTTAAAGGTCCAAGGTCATTGACGACGGAGCTGAAAATCGTTTGATGTTTTACCGGGATTCGTATCTGTTGTCTTTATAATCTGTGTCCATACATAAAATTAGACATAACAAACTAGCCTAAACCCTACCATTTTTTAAATCGGATGGAAAAGCATTGAACACATCTAATTCTTTCAGAAATATGAAGTTATTCATGTCCCATTTTCACTAAATTTGTTTTTTTTTTTCAATTATTGATTGAAAAACCATTAAATTATCCACATGATTCAATTTTACTGTAAGAGAAATGTCCGAGCAATGGCATTTAATGCAAAAACGTTACAAAAAGTGAAATAACCACTTACCTCCGGTTGCAGTGATCTATAGAAAATATTTCAACAACACTAGACGATTTTTCGAGGGAAAACAACGCAAAAAGGCCAATCCCGAGGGAAAGTAGGGAATGAACATTCTCGGTTTTAATTTTAGCGATTCCGTTTGTTTTGAAATTCTATGTAAACGGCCGGAATCTGTTTCGGAATTGCAGACTCAATTTTTTTTGTTAAAAATTTTTATTTATCCGCTAATTCCCTTAATGATTGGAAATATTGATTCAAAATTCACTTATATATGCAAAAATTTCCTTCTGAATCGGTTGGTGATGATTACAATGCCCTAATTGTACATTTAGTCGAACTTTTTTTCGGTTTCAGATTGAGGTTTTTGAAATATTTTCAATACTTTGATATTTTTGATTCATAAAACGGAAATCCTTTGATATATGACCTCGTTAATTTTTTTCTCAGTAGACTGATCCTTTGCAAGCACATTCCTAAAATTTCAGTTCAATATATTCATAATTTTTTTATAGGTAGATTCGATTTTCCATACTCTTTCCAATTATGAAAAGCAATTTAAAAAAAATATGTTATTTTTAGGAAAGACGAGTTTTGAATTTTTTTGTTAAGTCTGACCTGCATTATCTTTTTGGAGATGCTTTTGATGGAGTTTCTAGGTAATGGTTATCACGTGTACCCGATTTAAAAATAATATACAGGGCTACTCGGAAGTTATGGTTCGAGAGAAATAGGATAGATTTATAAAACACCCTGTATCTCGATTATGAAGTGCAGAAGACACATTTAATATAGGTTTTTGGAAGCACCATAGTGATCTCCATCTACAGTTGAAGTTAGGCCCTTTCCCAATAAAACACCTTATATAATTTCAAACAAACTATAGATACCGATTTCATCCTTCACTAACATAACTTCACTGTAATCCAAAATAAAACTAAATCATTTCCTTCATTACAAAATGGAATAAGCATTATTCAACTTCCTTTTTAGACATAAGGATATTCATAACTTCGAGTTTCTCAAGACAGAGATATAAAGAAAAGGCACAGCCGAGTGCAAACTTTTAAATTTAAAGATCTTTTGAATACTATCGTTTGAGATTTCCTCTATTGTCAGAAAAGCAAAGAGGATTCTTGATAACATTAAGATGTTTGGTCTGTACAGGAAAATGGATTGTTCTTCTGGTTTCCTTATGTATATACTTCCTTTGAAATGTTTTTTTGACAATGAAAACAGATTTTTGTTCGAAATTATATTAGTGTAGCCACATAAATGATAGGTAACTGATCTATATTTGGAGCTTTCTTGAAAATGTATAAGGAAAACCATGAAATTCTTTTTTAAATATAAGTGAATATTGAAAACATTTCCACTTATTTCATCCTTCAAGGATATGTTTTGCATTTCCACATATTTTTTATTATTTTTACATGAGAAAAGTTACATTTTGGTTTTCAAAAGCATAAAATCCAAGGGAAATAAAAAATAGGCTGGAAAAAATCCAGTATATGACTACAAAAATACACTCGAGGGTGAGATTTCTTTGTTATGTTCATACACGTTTCTTTTCGCGCATTTTTTTGTAATTTCCCAGAAAAATGAAATAAACCGAAGCCGCAAGTATAGAGAAACTTCAAAAGAATGAAGGGAAAACCGTGAAGTTGCTTTGCCTTTATACAAAAAAACTGTTTTTTTTTGTAATTTTATCCAATAATTATAAATAAAAATGTAACATGGAAATTTTTAGGAATAACAGGTAGTTTAGACGGATATAAAACCCT
>CAJUYH010004922.1:0-25121 GCA_910591685.1 Galerucella tenella | reverse complement strand
TTTAGAATAATGCTGGTGAATAATTTGAGTCCACAGTTTGCCAAAGCTAAGCCTCTTCATGCTATATTATCAAGAGCTGTTCGGATGTATAGACTTCTTTCGCATTTTATTACCAAAAATGAGTCCATACAAAACTGGAACCCAACAATGCGATTTTGTCCGTTCTTATAGTTTGTTGTGATGAATTAACAAGTTTAAATTAACCTACCAGTTAGATTTTTTTAGCTAAGAGTCATTGATATTTCTTTGGGATGGAATAAACATAATCAACACTCCTTCTCTGATTCACGCTAACACTGAATCAACTAACTACTAGACCTTTATTCTTCAAAGTCTCCTCGTCTGGTTGGTGTGGTCGAGGAGCTGGATGCACTTCACTTCCAACAGTCTTTATTAGAGACATTCACAGTGCCTGATAAAGATCGCCGTTTGGGCAGTTCCAAGAAACTGTAACGTTATATTTGGCCACTATCATTGGAATACTTACGGACGGCGAGTAGCCAGTCCTTTTTTCTTACCAGCATGTGATTCTCGTCGAAAACCTGTAGCATCGATCACCGCTGAAAGGCAAATCTTTAAATTCAATGTGCGACGGATAATCTCCGTTGGTGAGGATCAGTATACACTGATATTGGTCGAATATTTCAATTCTTCTCTCCTATAGAGAGAGAAATTGAGAACACACTACCAATATGTAAATTCTTCCTCGAAGCGGAGCATGTGAACAGGAAAGGGATATGCAACGTATATCCATTGCTCATCGCATGGTTCAATTGTAGCGAGTAATAAAAATAAGCTCTCTTTCTTCTGTGAACCATGAACCGATAACGTTGATTTTAATTTCTTGTGAGTGGTTTACCTCAAACTCTTTTTTTTAAAGTGCATTCAATGTGTACCTGCCACTTTGTACCTGCCACTCTGTACCTGCCAATTTGTACGTGACATTCCGGACGAAGTAGGTTTTATGAGGTAGATTAACATCAGACACCTAGGACCTGTCCGAAGAAAATGAGGAAAGTAAAACCAACGTAAAACAACAAACAACGTAAACAACATAAAACAACATTTATTCACTGTGATATTAGTTTTAAAATCATTATACAACTTGTGAATTTAACAACGTTGTTCATATTATTTCCCTTCCAGCATTTCCAGGTTTGTTGATGGAGAGTTGTGAGGTGAAAAACAAGTCGACCAATATTATTCAGGATGGCGCCCACTTACCTTTCTTGATTAACTTGATCTATTAACTTATTGAATTCATTTGGTTTCTATACTTCATCTATTATCTTATTAACTTCAAGATAACTTCAATAACTTAAATAAAGTAGGATTACCCGCGAACCGATAAGACTACTCCCTGAACATATTAGTTTGGTCTCCGAATTCACACCTGAGGTGCTCTCCACATTGAGTCGCCGTTGCAATTTATCTTGCTTTATTATTTTGAATAAATACTAGGCTACAAAACATAGACAGTGCTGCTCGCACTGGTTTTAGTAGGTGCTTGTATTTAATTGTATAGGCAAAAAGTGGAATTGCCTCCCAATAACTAATACATATATGTTTTCCTAGTTTCTTTTTTTTTTTTTGGTTCGAGAAGTATTAACTAGATAGTTTGTTGCGTTAGTGGAAGTTATCCGAGTATTGTTTTTCGTCTTCTAACACAATTAGGTATATTTTTATATTCTAATGTCACTAGGGTAAGAATTGGACGGGCCTCAATATATTTTAATATATTTTCTCGGAATGGCAAATATTTGAATAAATCAAAATATTCAATTAAATACTTCGTGAATCTTCCCTAATACTTCGGGAAATTGGGGTTTTATCCAGGAAAATTCTATAATTGAATTTTCTTCCGAAAAGCAATAAAGTCTATGATTGTTTGTTGTTTACAGTAGGTAGTCGATTTTATTGGACAGGCAAATACTCCCAAGGCATTTCAAACGTTTGTCCATTTCAGTTTACCTGCATATTATGGAAGGATATTTGTATTAGTGTATACAGGGTAGGCGATGGAAAAACAAATCCAATTCTCCTTAACTCCTATACTATTCAATCAAGTACCCTTGAACTGTGAAGAAAGAATATCGGAAAAACGAGTTGAGAAAATACGGTTTAAAATGTAAGCTCTCACAGAGTATCAGGGCAAGTTTTATTGAAAGACAATCGTAAAAGACTCGGTATTTACTGATTTTAAAACATTCCGTAGGAATCGCAGAGTGCTTGTGTGCTAGAATTAAAAATAGTGGAATGAAGAGTCCTTCGATAAAATGATTGTATGAAACGTTCATAAAGAAAAATTTTATAATGTTTGTTGTATATCTAATACTAATTAAATCTATGTTGCAAGAAGTACACGGAAGTACAATCATAAGTGAAGTTGTCTAAGAAATATAAACCTTAATATTTCCAACTAAGAAGTACAATCCTGTACTCTTTAACGCGCAAAATTACTCCGCGAAACAATTATTCCAAATTGGACTTAAACTATCTGAAATAATGTTGGAAAACTAAGTAAACTACTTTTTTTTGGAAAATTGATTTTTGACATTTTTTTAGTCCAATAAACCGTTTTACCAGTGAACATTCAAGACCAAATAAGCTATAAATGTTCCCTGGTAAACCCCATGTACCACCGAAAAAAATATACACAGATTCAAAAGTTTCGCATCACCCTAAATCTCCGAGAAAAAAAATGTGTTCATTATAAATGGATCAGAGATTAATCAAATAATCAGTTTCAATGAAAAAAAACGTGTATATTTGTAAAAAAATTTTATTATCCCATGATAAACTTGCTTTAAACATAAAAAGTACTCTTAGAAATTGAATAAATTAAATACAAATTGATTCTTTTTAAAGAAAAGGTTAAGTGAAAACCTGCATGAGAACTTTTAATGAAAAGTATTTCCACCTCTAGAATTAATGCAAGCTTGAATTCGCCTGCCCATGCTGTTTACCAAATTATTTATATTCTGTTGAGGAATATTTCGCCATTCTTCTTGGGCCGCATGAACAAGCTCTTGTACACTCCTGGGTGGATTTCCACGTGCTGCCACTGCCCTGGCAAGCATGTCCCAAGCATGTTCTATGGGATTCATGTCAGGAGATAGGGCAGGCCAGTTCAAACGATTTATCCCTCCAGTTTCAAGATACTCATCTACAGCACTGGTCCGATGAGGTCGGGCGTTATCGTCCATAAAAACGAAGGAATTGCCAACAGCTGCGAGCCATAGTCTCACGTGAGGATGTAGAATCTCTCTGAGATACCTATCAGCAGTCATCGTTCCCTACACATGAATGAATTCTGTGCGATCATTTAACATGATACCAGCCCAAAACATAGCACTTCCTCCTCTGAAGAGCGGCACGGGGCGAGCATGGGCAAGGTGAGCAACTCTCGTTGAATCCCGCCACACACGTATTCGATGGCTATCTTGTACCAAACAAATCCTTGTCTCGTCGGAAAAAATACCGAATTCCAAAATTCTTCAGGCAAGGCCGCGTGTACTTGAGCCCACTGTAGTCGGCGAACTCTGTGCTCAGGTTGTAGTCTGGGTACTCCTATTGGTCGGCGACACCTCAAACCTGTCGCAAGTATTCGTCTTCGTAATGTCGAGATCGATACTTGAACTCCCAACGCATGTCTTATATCTCTTTGGAGTGCTGGTATTGCCATGGTCGGGTTTCTTCGGATAGTTAAGTGGATATAGCGGTTCTGCCCCTGATTAGAAACACGCCTTCTACCGCTTCTAGGTCTATCACGAAGAGAATTGGTCTGGAGATACCAGTTCCATACACCAGACACATCACTTTGTCAAACGCCAACTCTGTTTGCCACGAACCTTTGAGAATGACCTTCTTCAACTAAAGCAACTATTCTTGCACGGTCAATCTCACTTATGACTTGACGATTCATGTTTGCACTTAAAATCGTAAAAATCAAATGCCTGGAATGTTAAAATGATCGCACTGAAAATGTTATATTACAAAAAAAAACTGTAAACATCTGTATATTGCAAAAAATATGGAACATATTGGAATGGTAAACATTGATAAACAAGCCAACAAAAAATTGTTAGCGCAAAAAAACTCCTTCGCATCCGAAGAAGGTGATGCAAAACTTTTGAATCTATGTGTATAATGACGTGCATTTGGAAGGTAATAATTATTGGAATGTATACATAGATTATATCTAAATACACAATTTGCACAAAAAATAAAATACTTTATTCGATAAAAAATGTAGATGTTACATAAGATGAATCAAACTTTATTTGTATGATAGGGTACAAAGCACTCTATACATAATGCCACTCCACAGCCTATACACATAACGTTGCTTATTTTTTGTAATCCTCGTTTGGAACTTCCGCGAAGTGGTTTTTGTGGTAAATGACTAATGTTTTCAAATGTGCCAAGGACCTGAGGGGGACCTGGCTTTTGTCTATCAGTAAAGTTCAAAATCAGCAGATCTACTAGATTACTGCGATACTGTAGAGTAGATGATTCATAGGTTTTCTTCGTGAATTATAGATGGCAATAAAACATATCGATCTAATTTTTCCCTTTTCCTTGAAGATTGGGGTGTTGGTGTCGAGAGTCCTGATGAACAAGTTACTGATCCAGAAGGACTTCCGGATGAAAAAGATGCCCTTGTAGAACCTGGAGTTTCAGGTTCACCAAGTAAATTATTTTCTGCATCTGAATCCCCATTTTCATCAGAGTTTTCGGCTTGTTCTTCAGTAATTTCTAAATCAAGCAACTCAGCCTCAGCAGATAATTGCGCCTTACTAAGGGGTTGCTTCCAATATCGGTTATTGGAATCCATATTTAGTCCAATAAACAAGACATACTCTTTAGAATTCCTCTTTCTGTATTTTTTATATTTCATAAAAAATTAGTGTACATCAAAACAGCTCAAAAATAAAAATAACGAATTTTTCATGAAAGAACTAAATGTAAACTGCTGAATTTCATGACATCACCTTGTATTTAATATTTTCCCGGCGCAAGATGATTTGGGCTTGAAACTGGGAATAGTTGTGGATAAATGCATAAGTAACAAAATCCTCTCATGAAAAGTTGATATTTTTGTAAAAGTATCAAAGATTCTTGCATTATCACAAAGGTACTTTTTTTGGCAAGAAATCATTATCTCCATTTTCTTAAACAATTGTAGCAATAATAGGTATTATTTCAAGTAATTAACATTCAATAACAATAAATATAGAATAAATAGATATTATACTAAAATACTGACATGTTTTCAATTGATCTACTTATGCTAAAAAACAATATAACAAAAAAACGATTGAACTGTATGTTCAGCGAACAAAAACTTCTGCTGAATGCCCAAATGGTACAAGTGTAATACCATTATCTGCAAATATCAGGCTCAAACCAAATTTATGTCAGTAATCACTTTTTTCTATGAAAGAGATGGGACCAATCAACTAAATATAGAGTATTTTGAAGTAAATGAAGTAACAGGTTATTTGGAACTCTTCTATAATTTGCTGATATAGGTGTCATACCAGAGAGCGTTGAAGGGTTTATACAAATGTATACATAACTTATGTAGGAGACACACGCTACGGTGAACGTCTCTCCAGTCTATCGGAGCGGTCTTCAGTTCTTTTCGCGATGCGAAATGCGAAAAAACTTGAAATAAAAGTAAGCGATACATTAACATTTCTTTAAAAGATCGGTAGTGTTATTGAAATTTCGAAACTTTAAGGCTATACTCGACACGACACGACAACTTCATAATTGTGGTTGTTAGTGGGCGGAGGTCGTGGTTGTATCAAAAATGCAATAGAATAAATGCAGTACTCAGACGAACGACTTCTTGTAGTTGATCTCAGCGACGGTCGCTACCTGTGGACGGTATCACCCACAAAATTGTCGTTGTTGGTGGTTCAATGCAAAGCACATCGACAACAGACCGCCTTCGCAATGCGACAAATGACCACTCCTCGTTTCTCCATACTGAAACTGATGAACACTTCCGAACACCATTGTCGTGAATTAAAATCGTCTTCAACTACAGATGAAGACCACAAAAACACAAACTAGTTTAGCAAGGTCTTATTGAACAAGCTAGAAATACATGTTTCTGTTTGATGCGAATAAAAAATATTGCACAGTTCTTACTGATTAGTTTTGTAAGTATTACATGTTTAAGAAGTACTTGACGTAGTATATAAAGGTTTGTTCCAGCTCCTACTTATTGTACGGTTACAAAACCATCACGGAATTATGAGAATCAATTTTATGCGCATACGCGAACCTCGCACTATTTCTTGTGTGCATCTAAAATTGGAACGGACTTTGGATCGTTCTAAGATTCTTTTAATTCTTTTTTCTTGGTCACCTCAAATTTTATTTTCTTGGTTTTTACGTTGCTGGCTTTAACTAATCATTATGACGGAAACCAACGTACTTACAGGTAAATCGCTGCTTCAAATTGTTTTATTTTTTTAATACAACATGGGTAGTAATCAACCCGATATTATTTTTGTAATTGCAAGATTATGTTTTGATATTTCAAGATCCCTCCCAAGAAGGATCATCAGGAGATTCTTCTCAAAAAGTAGTTGGGTCATCACTACAGCTAATGACTGGTCTGACTACACAAATAAAAAATGATAATTCTTCAGAAATGAAATGGACCGAAAATAACTCAAAAATTCTCTTGGATTTTTATTTAAAATTTGAACGAAAACTTGGAACATTCAAAATAAAAAATAACAAAATGCTTTGGGCTAAAATCAGTGAGGAATTTGAAAATATACAAATAATTGTTACCCCATATCATTGCTTGAATAGATGGAGGGTTTTAGAAAAAAACTTTATTTTATTATTATTATTTTATTATTGTAATAAATACTATTTTCGTATCTGTGGGTTATTTCATTCACAGTATCTCTGGATAGTCTGAAATGTTAAAAAAAAACATTGTCGGAATATTGAGGCACTGTATGCTCTGAAAAAGATTTGCACATAAGTCTATTACACAATTAAGAAATGACATACTGTTATATTGACCCAAATAATTTGCGTTCTTTATCCTTGGTTCGCTTAGACCAAATTCAACGTCATCATCTGAAGATATATCAGACAAAAAAATCACTATCTCCCTCATCATCATCCATAATATTCTGATTAGAATTACTTTATTATACTAATAAATCTATTTTTAAATACCTCGTGGTGCTCATATAACTCACAAAGTCACAAAACACCCACAACCACACTTTCCATACAATAACAAAAAAGCTGAAAAACGTATACTGCGCAACGCGGTTCAAACAGTTTCTGCTTGTGGGCAAGTAACCAAATCGTTTCTGAACTGTCACATTTTTTACTTGGAGCGTATAAGAAACAGTTTTGTAACTGTCCCAGCGTGTACTTGGAACGCTCTTTTTTTTGTGCGCATGCTCGAACCATAACATTACGGTTTTCTAGCGAGCTGGAACAAACCTATAGATTCGGTAAATATTCACCTCCAATATGTAGAACCTCATACAGGAGAAACAGTGAGCACTATAAATTAAGAAAGAACAGCATACTTCGTCTTCTTGAAATGCCCACCACTTCTTTCTGTTATTTCATAGCTTCCTCTTTCCACCCACAGAATGGCTATCCGTAATGATCATTTGCCAAATTTGTATGAAAGAAAGTCTGGTTTGTGCCACAGTTCTGGAGGATTTCATTGGAATTTTGAACTCAAATACATTTGAGTGAGTCTTATGGTCAAACAATCATATATATTGTTATTTCATTATATCATCTTCATGCAGTCTATCTCTATACTTGAGCAGTGAGATATCCTATTCTCTTTCGAGGAAAGAGAGATTTAGGGTGTTTTAGGTATTCTGGTCGTTTTACCATTGGAAGTAACTTTCGTAACAATAAAATTGTATGAAAGGTTCACAATGCTTCTCTCTCTACCCATTAATCTGGAGAAATTACGCGTTTGAAATAGAATGCAGACCCACCTTTCGTATCGGCAATGTGTCTTACGTATTTTTCTAATGTCCCTCTGACAGTTCTCGTCAGGTCTGTACTTTGTTGTTTACGATCAATTATTATTTATTGAAAGTAAATATTATTCTCATTGTTATATCGATTCAAACAATACAAAAAAAAGCCTAGATACACGGAAAAACATCAGCATTTTGAAAGCTCTCCAGCATTTCCAGCTAGAAAAAGAAGCTGATAATGAATTTCATAGCCTTTTCGAATTTGGCTGGATACGATCCTGATGATTTTATTTTTCAAATTAAAGGTTAGCTATCTGTCAAAATTGCGAATAAAATAAGCGACATGCTGAAAACCCGGATATACGTCACAATCGATGACGCACACCAAGAAGGGTATTATTTCAACCATACCCACGTTCCCCATTTCATATTTTTTGCCCATCAACAAAATTTCACCCAATATATTATTTTTTGTGTTGGTACTCTCAAATATAGTTTTAATAAAGATTTTTTTCGGTTTGAAAAAAATGTTTTCTCCGTATATAAGTTTCAAGCCAACAATTCCCGAGTTACGAAATCTCAATTCTTCGGTTATTATTTTTTTTCACATTTCCGATAAAGTTCGTTGATATATAACGGAAAAGTTTTGTTTCATATCGCGAAAATATTAGTTGATTTGACATCTTCCGTTCCATATTTTTCCCATCAAATCGTAAGATCTGAAAAAATACCATAACCTATATACAAGACGTTTATTGAATTGTATCCTTTTCCAAGACTGGAAAATGTAAGAAAAAGACACTTGATGTATATGCTGCATACCATTCTCTTTATACATACCTATATGGATAATTAAATCAAAATAATAACTTGGAATATTTTATTTGAACTTCTTCAGTAAATTACAGCTAATAATAGATAAATTTATCGTGTAAAGAATTATATCTTTTCACTAGAAGTACGGCTATAAAATTATAATATTTAATAGATAATTTATCCATTAATTGAAAAAGCTCGCAATTCCAACAATAATATAAACAAGTATTTTTTTATTTAAATCACGAGAATCCAGAAGTAGCACCAAAACATCCAAATTCTTTGAATTTAAAAACAACTGCGAGTCCCCAACACTAGACTTGTAGATTGCAGATTGTACAGATATCCACAGTTGACACACAGAGCACACGATACCACGTGATGTTATTAATTCTTAACGATTCTTCATTACACGTTCGCAATTGAGCGGTCACACGGCGAATACAATTTAGAGCTGAAGTATTTAGATGGAATGTCTCGGAATAATATGTGGATAAAAAATGTTCATAAATATCAAGATTGGACCATCCTTTCAACATCAGAATTAAAAAGAGATTATGTTGAAGTGTTTACAATGTTGTTCAATAATAATGTAGAACCATTTTGTAAAAAAGACAGCCACACAATCTCACTACCAGCAAGATTGAAATACTCTTCCACCTAAATTCATCAACAGCTAAAACATTGTTTTGACAGGCGAGACTCGTCCATAGCTTCCAACGGATTAACCCTGATTAAAGCGGACTTGAAAATGGAAACTGAGTTTGTTCGAGCCGGTTTTCAATATAGCAATTTAAAATTCAGCAGTCGTTTAAAAAAGTATGTCTGTACACGTTCTAATAAGTCTGCATACCTTATGCCCCACACCCCACATCGTGTATGGACAATATAATTGATTCTCGCATACCAGAGATTAACTTCAGATTCACAAATAATATTCATTACAACACCCATTACTGGTTCTGCTTTAATAATAGTTTGTCTTGTCCTTTCCAAAAACTTTGGACTATTATCAAAGAAGTATAATTATAATAGCATTGCTTTGTGGTGGACATAAATGTCACTTGTCATCAGTAGAATCCACGGAGATGAACACGTACTTATGTCTCAGTCATTGGTGCCCTCACACAATACTTTTTTTTCGGGCCGAGATGGGAAACTCATGTTCGACTGGGTCCTTTACTAGTACCCAGACAGTGTTGGACTCATCCCCACGGAGATGCCTACCAACCAAACACACCTTAAACTCGCCGTTACTCCCGCCTTGGAATCACTACCCTAGCATACTTCAAGACGGACGGCGGTCCCTCACACACTCTCCGTCATCTTCTCCCTTCTATCACTCCTACCTCTCACAATCCATAACGAGTCCTTCTCTTTCTCTAATCATGCTCTCTACTACGCCACTTATCTCCATCCATTCCTCCTCGCCCCTCAACATAATCTCCACCATATTTTCCCAATAGACCGCCTCCCCCAGTTTATATTCCAGCTTCTTGAAAACTTCCTCGTTCTTCCAACATCTAAACACATGTCCCACATCATCCTCCACTTCACATCTCTCGCACACTCCAGTTTCACTTTTCCCAATCTTGTGGAGATAACCCACTCTCGACCCATGCCCTGTGAGCACCTGCGTCAAGAAGTAGTTCACCTCTCCGAATTTCCGGTCCACCCAATTTCTCCTTCTCCCAATCGCTCCTTTTAGAGCGCCCTTATACTCATCCAACCTTCTCTCCACCTTCTCTCCACCTTCTCTCCACTTCCCCATCCATCTTTTCCTGTACTTCTTCTCTGTTCGCACCCCTCCAACGTTTCTGTCTGGCTCTAGCCATCAGGACCATGACAGAACTGCTGCTGCCAGTCCACCCACTGTCCTGTACGCCTGCACCACCCTCAGAAGTATTCCTCTCTGCACCCGCAGGAGTGGTCCAATCCTCGCATTCACACCTGCTTTCTCACCCCACACTTCCGCGCCATACAGTATACTCTGCTCTATCATCCTACCAATTATCCTTCTCTTTCATTCTCCCGGTCCTTTCACATTACCCAACAATCTTCCCAGCCATGCTGCCCTTACTTTTTCCTTCTGTGCAGCCTTCAACATATGGGTTTTGAAGGATAATTGGCTATCCAACCACACCCCCAGATATTTCACCGCTTCCTCCATCCGAATTTTCTTTCCCTTCACCATCACCCCCACCTCCCTTGCCTTGCTCCGCCCCTTCACCAGTAGCCCCACCGTCTTATCCTCAGTCACTTCCAGTGCACACCGCTTTATCTTCTCCACAATCTTCCTACACATCCTCTCCGCCTTTCTTTCTATATCCACCTCTCCCTTTGCCGTACATACCAGACAGACATCGTCCGCATACACCGTAATCGCACATCCCTCTTCACATGCTATCCCACAAACTTCATCAAACACACACTTTCAAAGCGTGGCTCCCAGAACCAAGCCCTGTGGCACTCCAATCTCCGTCCCATACCTTCTCCCCCTAGTGTCCACTATCGCACGCCCTGTCAGATAGTCCTCTACTAGATTAACTAGCCCCTTCCCTACTCCAAGCTTTGTCAACGCGCTCAACACCGCCCGTTTACTGACACTGTTGAACGCGCTCCTCACGTCGAAGAACAGAAGCAGAGCCAATTTCTTATTCCTACAGCAACCCTGCCTAGCCCTTTGCATCAAGTCCACCACCCTTCCCAGCGCTGAGATGCATGACTTCCCTTCTACAAACCCTATTGATTTTTCCTAAAACCCCAATTCCTATCAGCTTCCTCCTTAGTCCTTACCTTTATTATCCCCTCTATCAATTTACCCAATCCACACAGCAGGCTGATGGGCCTGTAGTCCCCCGCCCGCTTTCCATTCCTACCCGTCTTCTTCGCAAGGATCACCCTGGCCACCTTCAACCTTTCCGGGAACTCTTTCTCCCTCAGTATGATGTTTAACAGTTACAAAAAGTACTCCCCATTGTCAATAAACAGCCTCTTCACCATATCACCTCGCATGCCATCTATCCCTGGGGCTTTCCTCACCTTATTATTTTCCCCCCCACCTCTCCTTCCCACTTCTCTATTGACCTCTTCCCTCTCATTTTCCCTATCTCCCAGTATTCTGGGCTTCCCGAATCCTGCCCTCCACACATCCTTCTACCCCTGTGAACAATTTCTCTATAATATCTTCCTCCCAATCCACCTCTAGCACCACGTTCCTATTTCCACCCATTATTTTCACCGCTATCTCATACGCCTTTCCTTCCCATTCTTTCTGCCTCGGCCTTCGTCCACTTCCATCCCCACACTTCCACCAATTCCTTTCTCCCTCCTCTTATATTCGTCTCCACATATCTATGTAAACTCAAGCTTTCCTCATCCTCCAGTACCCTCCAGCTACTCACTCTTTCCCCCAGCCACGCTGTTATATCAATAAATGATGAACCCCCGTCACCCCTCACTGAGGTGGACAGCAGTCATCACCGCCAATCCGTTGGATGTCAACACTTCCTCCAGGATCTCTCCTCTCCTGTCCGTTTTTCTCCCTCCCCAAGCAGTATTCTTGGCATTGAAGTCGCCTGTCACCATTCTTGTCAAAAATCTCCTTTTCCCTTTTGACACCATAAGATCGTCCTCCAATCCTGTTATACTCCTCTCATATTATTCTAGGCTGACATTCGGACTTATACACCCTCACACAATACTGGTAATTCAAAACAACCGTGTGAAAATAGGGGTCACAGGTTTTGATACTAGTAAATCAACAGCATTGGGAAACACTTCAACACACTCCAAGCTAAATTATTAGCAATAAATTGTTGTGGTCAAGTGTGCCTTTGAAAGCACCTCGACAAAATTTGGTAAAGTAATCACAGGAATTCTCCCAGGCACTGCTCACTAAGGCTCCAAGTACCTTAAACTGGTCTACCTAGACGGAACATAGGCTTCCTGAGAAGTCTGAATCTGTGGAACCAGAACATAGTTTATCCAACTTTTCTGAAGATGAATGGTTATCCTGACTCGTCCACCTCGTTGTCCCTGTGGTACTTTGAAGTATCTAGCGCTACCTTTGAGCGTTTTCGTTCTACTCAACTGGGACCTTCGAAAATATCAAAGAAACAGAAGAAACCGATAAGAATAATGTTTATATAAGAAAGAGTGTTAAGCGGGTAATTAGGAATTAATCTTGGTGTCGTATGTTATCCATTATTCCGTTTATATGCTCACCTCAATAACTTGCTTACAGAATTTAATTAAATACTTTGGGTGATGTCTCTTTTACCCTTTCGGTTCACCGTTTACACGACGCAAATTGGAAGAGTGCTGCTATAAAATTGTCAGTTGTATTCTGTGTCGTGCTGGATGTATCGACGAATAAACGAGGACATAACAAGCAGATTTATTTGGCAATTTGAATAAACTCGACATATTTTTTCACAAATTACTAAGGACTATTTTATAGTTTCTTGACTTAACCAGATATTTTTGAATATACGCCCAGAAGTATGCTCAACTAAAACTAATCCAGATATGAAAATTGAGCTGCATCCTGAGCTCTCATCTGATAAGAGGCAAAAATAATAATAATTAATATACGGAGCTGTGAGAATCTTTCTCACCTAGACGTTATTTTTCAACCGTCGAATAGGTAGTGATCATGTTTTTTTTACGCGGTATCATATTCACGCCACTATAAGAAAGAAACATTTCTACTGGTACAGCGAGCTTAACATACTATATGTCAAGAATATCATCTTGAATCATGTCGTAGGTTTCTCTTGTGTGATTCAGGTGTATTTTTTGACATTTCCCTGATCTTACGTTAAGTTGTCTACCTTCTGTGGTTAACAATTCCTTTATGTGCCTTTATTAACGTTCACAAAATTTCTTAGGGTATACGTCAACTTTCTTGACTTAAGCCCTAGGCGTACTGGATTTTTTCAAGCAAACTTGATTACATAAAACTTCCATTTCCTGGAAATATAGAAAGGGTCTACTTTGTAAACCAACTATGTAATGAAATTTGTCCTTATATAGTAAACTCGCTATCACTTTGACTTTTTTTCATCCAGTAACAGTGGTTCAGCCATTCAATCTAATGCTGAGCTATCCAATAAAGATAAAGTTGTCATTGTATAGAAACAGAAAAATATAATCGACAGGACACCTATTTTTCTGGAAAACAAGCTATACAGCTTTTTCAACATTCACTGCATCACCTACCATGACTACTTGTGAATCTAAACCATCCAGTAAGTTACTTAAGCTTAAACAAAAAATTTCATCAAAATCGGTCCAGCCGTGCGAAGCCGGAGCGGGTCGCCAGTTATACATATAAACCTTCTTCTTGAATCATTTTATATACAGCTTAAGACTGCGTTAGAATTTATTGAGTAGCTTGGAAGATCTAGCTGAAGCAACTTTATTTTATAATTTTCACACATTGGGTTGGTTTTAGTAGGGATTTCTAAGGGTCTCTAATTTTCCTTGTTATAAATATAGCGTAAGTTACTCAGTGATAAAGTAGCTATCTAAAGACAAAAGAACTTTTGAAATCGGTTCAGTAGTTCTTAAGTTTATTTGTTACGTAAAAAATCCTTCCTCTATATAATATTTATATGTATTTAGCTAAATCATGATTTGATAAACCTGAACCAGGATTATCACTCTTTTTAATTTTAATGCGCAAATTATGTCATCCCTTTTCCAGAATATCATATATAAAAAGCTGACACACTATTTATTTCTGCTAACACTAATTAATTTACTTCTTATGTATAATCACACAGAACAGTCAGTCAGTAATTATCTTTCGAATAGAAAACACCTATTGTATTGTCGAGAATATTATAAATTTGTAACTAATAAATAAATAAAGTTTTTAAAAAGGAACTTTTCACCCGTGGTGACTTATTTCGCACGTCTATGATATTAAAGTAAAAATTAAATAGATTATATTTATGTTTTCAGTTGAAATATTGAATAGTACTCAGCTTCTAAAAACCTACTCGACTAATCGGTTGAATTGTTTTTGCTAGCACAAAAAATGACTATGAGTAACAAACACAAATCGGGTATACTTGCCTGCATTTGCCTGTACAATTTGTTATTCATTTTCAATAAAAGTTTCATGATCGACGGTTTCATATATTATATCGGGAGTTATTTTAGATTTTCATTTACTATGAACGAACGAATTTTTTGATTTTCGGTTTCACGGATAATTTAGTTTGAACTATGGTGCAGTAGCTACACAAAAAATAAGTTGATGTTTGCGTCGTAAGTATTAAGATTTCTTAATTTCCCATTGTTACTTATAGAAAACAAAAATGAGGTGCTAGACTGTGCTATAGTCAATACCTTATTTTTTGGTCATTGTGCAGAGCAGCTACTTTTTGATTTCAGGAAAAACATTTGTACTAAATTATTCAGGATACCCTCGGGATCAGTAAACTCCGTTGTTGGCGTAAATTTCTTGTTACTTTGCTATTGGCATTTGAAGTTGAAGTTTATCAATTATTTGCGCGGCCATTTTTCAACAGTTTTTATTTTCTTCAATCATTTTCTTTGCTTTCCTCGATTAATTAACCAATTATCCATTTGATAACGTCATATTATTATAATTGCGATGTTGTCAGATTGTCTGTATAATCTTGTCTCTAATATTTTTCTCTATTCGTATTTCAAGGTTACTAATTCCTTTTTTTTATTGGAAAATATAACAAGGTTCTGGTCGAATTCGTGACCCTCGGAAATTTATGTTAATTTCAGATTTGTTCGAAAGCCTACCTTAAATAAAGCAGATTAGAACAACAATATCGCTGGATCATTCAGTAATTACTTCAAAAATCACGATTTTAGTTCAAAAAATTGTTCTTTTTCAACACTAATTCATGCAATTTCACGATAAATATTCTCACTTTAAACGGTAAAGGTTATTATCTTGAACTAAATGTCAGTCTGTTTCACACAAAAAACCGGAAGAAAATACTTAAATTTTGCCAATTTTCAGAAGTATTCGTAAGCATAAATATTTTCGTTTGACACTTGAGCTTATAAAATCACACACTAAAATCTTATGTCAAAGCTTATGTCTAGATATCCTAGGTTCACAAATTAGGATCAGGTGACACTAACGGCGTTGTCAAATGGTCTTAATTTTCATTCAGCTGAAAACATTGTGATAGGTTATATGAATATATCACAATATAAAATTATTTGTATTCATAATCATGAATATTTATATAATAGTTGGGTTAAAAATTTTTCTTCTTATTCTCTTGCTCCGTATTTAATGAAATTTTAGTTACACTTTGATCTGTGTCAGTTGGTTGGGAAGCGGTGTGTGTTGAATTATGATATTTTTTTTTGCTCTAATAGAAATCCCATGAAGTCAGGCAATTTGAGGTGTAGAGATGTATTCCTTTCCCTATTCTCGAAAAAGTGTCTAATAATTTGTATCCCACATGAATGCGCGCCGGGTCGACGTTTCGCAATTCGCGCGCTTCTATTTTATAATCAGCAATATGTTCGTGATATGACGAATATTTATATACCTACTTATTGGGACATTTGACGTTAATTATCAACTAAAAATCACAAAAGTATACATAATTATTTATTTTTACTCTAACGAAACATAAAATATTATGTCTAAAAAGTACATTTTCAATACATACATTTTAGATCATAAAGATAGTAAGTACATCGGTGTTATATGAGAAAAGATAAATCTAAAATCTTGGTGTCATTTCCAAGCCGTAACGAGCTAAGGAAATGGAAGCTGGCAACATTGCCCATTCACCACTGTTTCTTAAATTTGTGACCATCCGATATCAAGACAAAATTGTGAAAAATTATTAAATATTTAAGAAAAATGGCGGATTTTTGGTACTTTCAATTGCGATTTTCTCTTTCAAAAGTGAATAATCCAAGGATTTGTTTTTATTTAAACGTTCTATAGCAATAGGGCTTTCTATTAAAAAATCGTTGCAAAATTCCGAGGGTCGTGAACCTTACCGGACCCTATAACAATTTAACACCAAATGACAAGTTGAGTTTCTGTGTGCTTACTGAAACTTACAGAAAATATATTCTACAGTAATTTTGAACAGTTTTCTGCAAACATTTTCACAAAATTCGAAGAATGTTTTGATGGGATAGGTTTGGTTCAGTTAGGTTTGATATTTCAGCTCTGATATTGTTAGATATACACTCATTAAACAAATTGAATAACTGGAGAAATATTTAATAATTAAGTTTCACCCAAATTTATGAATAAGTAAGGGACTTTTTCGCCGCTGATTACGATTTCAGCCAGGAAAAATAAAAAACCATCTGTTCATATCCCAAATTTTGACATATTCCAAGTATCATAATTCAAAAATTTTACATCACATTCGAATGAACCAACATAAAATACATAAGAACATGCAAATATTTAATCCAATTGATTTTTTTCGGAAATTTCACAGCTAGTTGCTAGCTGTCCAGTACCAAAATTCGAAATTGTGCATTAAATTCCAAAAGCGACATGAAATACAGAAAAATATATATGCACTTCTTTAGCAATTTTTCATTTTCCATTTGACATCTACTTGACTGCTGCCAAATAATTCACATTCATTGGTCATTTATTTGTTAGCTAGTTGACAGATTAGCATGCAATTTTTTTTTCTTGACGACTTATTTAAAACCTATGTTAGTCACATATTTTGACATGGAACAAAATAATCATGATAGTTAACAAAATTGAAAAACAAAATAAAAAGTTTAGATTGATGATGATATATTTGAATATTTGAATATTTGATTCATTCGAATTTAAGTTTTATGCCTTTCAATAATGGAATGCTTCAAATTTGAATAGAACAAGGAAAACGACAGAATAAGTAGATATCAGCATTTTTGTTCTGAAAAAGCTGATACATCCCAATGAAGGAGAAAGTATAGGTACTCTGGCAAGTTTATCTGAAACCGTGAAAGGAATTCAGTCGAGAACATTCGACATTGCCACGTTAAACTATGAAAAAACTGAAGTGCTAATTATGTAGTGATAGTAATTATAAATAGGTCTTTTTATTATCAACAATATAAAAAATATGATTAAACGTTAATTTTATAATGTGCTTGATTCCTTGGATTTATTCTATTAACATTATTTTTTCAATTAATGAACATTAAAAGATGAGCACTTTTCAAATTTGTTATGGGCTTCTTCAAGCTCTGGCAGCGTTGTACGAAAACCATTTGTACGCTTGACAGATATGCGCCATGTTTTTCCTCGCCTCTTACCGATGCCGCATGGCTTCAGATGAACTTGCCAAACTATAGCTGTAGCATAAAAGAGCAAACTTAACATTTTAACTACTAACGTATCTGCATTATAAATTGCATGATTTTAGTAAATTCCTGTTTAAATTTGTTTTTTCTGATAATCGACTTTATTTTTGAATATCGTATATGTCACTTAAATATTACCTAATAAAACATGGGGTCAACATTTGAAGCTGTTATAGGTGCAGAGTTCGAATCCTGGTCATGGTGATTTGTTTATAGATATTATCTACAACTTTCTGGGAATTATTGAAATTTTCATCAAATTGGTTGACTTTCTTACACATTACACCCTCCTGATTTTTTTATTTTATCTCTTCACATTCAATGATTAACTCAAAGCAATTGCTTATTATTGGATTTATTATTCAAGACATTTGAACCGAATTTATTATGGGATGGAAACGGAGATCCATATATTTATAAGGACATATTATACTGATGATCACAAAAAGCTTTTCTGCTGAAAATCTGAATAATAGAATGGTTATGCATTTTATGGTTTGCGAAATTATACAATCTTTATTGATACTCACAACTACCTATACATCAGCACAAAACCACTGATGGAAACATCACGTCACATCGGAAATTTTGATGATTTTATTCCAATGGTTACATATTTTTGAGAAAATTGATAAGCCAAAGCTCACGTATACTCTTTGTCCAAAGTTTCGAGTTCTCAACACTTTTTCTATCAACCCCGCAGTAACCAACTTTTACGGCCGGTTTTTTTTATCAACTTATATACGCTCTTTCATTATTTAGTACATAGTTAGATAACGTCGGCTTGTATACGAAAAAAACTTTCAACATAAGTATGCATGGATTCAATATATTCTTCAAACAAAATTTTATTATACTGCTGATACGCTGTTTGTGGATATAGATGCTTTTATACTTGAGGTCTTCAAAGGATTTTGGATTCAGAATATTCTTATCGCAATCTCATGGCAATTTATAGGAAAACTTAGGATACCCGAGTATCCATGCTTTTTACTGTGTACCGATTCAAGCCATAGTTATACAATAATTGTTGTTAGCAAATTGTTGAATCGTCTTTCTTTTTCTTTGTGTAATTAATAGTGTTGCGAGTGAAGTTTTATTATCCTGATTTCCAATATAAAAATAACAGAGGATATCAAAAGTTGAATTTACTTTGTGGACCCTCAATTTGTGGAATTTATTCATATTACTTTTTCAAATGAAACTAACTGTTCATAGAGTATTCCACTTTAATGAAAAAATAGGTAGGTACCTACTTATAAATATGAAAACTCTACATTTAGTCCAGTAACTGAAGACCTGAAAATAGGCAAACCTATCAATATATTTGTTCAATATTTTTTTTGGCTTGATTTGTAGGTCTTGACGGGTACTTGAAAGGGAGAAAAAGTTCTCCAAGATTGCCCCTTAGCTAAGGGCCCAAAATGGCCCCTAACGCCCCCCAAAAACGGTTTCCCGCCATTATCTCCCGAAATATGCAATTTGGAAAATTTTTGTTCAGGTAAAAAGTGAAGGTCGTTAAATTATCTACAAAAATGGTTTCCATCATTTTTTCCCAGAATGCAATGGTTTTCGAGATAATCGCATCCAAACGTCCCCTTGCTTACGCGGCTGCACTACTTCTATAAATGCTACCGTCTATAAAATTAACTTGTAAACCGGCGGACAAATTCTTCCATAACTTGGTCAAAACTTAATAGTTTTCGATGATTTGAAGTTCATTGTAATGGGAATATCCGTAGGTATCAATATGTGTACCTTAAACCCCGTTCTCGCCCGTCGAGGACATTGCAAAAAGTTGCCAATGTTATTTTTCCCCAATATTTTGTCCTCTTCCATTAAATCATTGACATTTCATGGTTTTAAAAGAAACTAACTGTTTCTAAATGACTCCACAATATATTTGTAAAAATGTGTAAATTGCAAGTGAATTATTGACAATTGTTTCGATATAAATATCATCGTCAGAATGACAGAAGTTACTTTTGACATAATGTATACTTGATATATATTTGGCTAGTCCAAATAGTGCCCTATCTAGTGATTGACTTAATATATATGAATAGAAAAAAGAAGAAGATTTTACAAATAGTAGCTTTGATATTATTAGCCCTATGGGGATATTCTGGATATCTTTGTCCCATTTAAGATCAGTATAACTGTGCAATGATATAGGAAACCAGGAAAACTATATCTGCTGATCTTTACAATTATTACTTAAGAAGACAGTTTAATAATGGAGAACTTCCTAGATTCAGCTGTTCATTGAGGACTTCATATTGTGGGTCTGTTAAGTGTCTTCTAATTTCTAATTCTTTGAGGAAGTCCAGTTCTTTGTAGATAATTTAACGACCTTCACTTTTTACCTGAACAAAAATTTTCCAAATTGCATATTTCGGGAGATAATGGCGGGAAACCGTTTTTTGGGGGGCTTAGGAGCCATTTTGGACCCTTAGCCAAGGCGCAATCTTGGAGAACTTTTTCTCCCTTTGAAGTACCTGTCAAGACCTACAGATCAAGCCAAAAAAAATTATTGGACAAATATATTGATAGGTTTGCCCCTTCTGTTACTGGACTAATTATTTTGATAATCATTTTAATATTTAAAATATTATAGTCAAGTATACTATACCTATATTTTATAATTAAAGTTGAATTCTTTATAAACAGTAAGTTTGATTAAAAAAATTAAATCAAAAGTTAGCTGTAATCCTAATCAAAGTTTTACACTTCTCATTTACTTTATAAAAAAATTCTTGCACTCTCATCTCAAAGATTCGAATATTAAATTCTTGACAAAGAAAAGTAGATTATAGTATTAACTTTATTAGATAGAATCAGTTTGTTCCAAATTAAATAGTATTTCTATGGTTTCTTTACGACAGTCTAATGCAAATTCAATTACGTCGAAGATAGAACAATTTGCATTTCAAAACTAAAATTAGCAATTTTACGGAGATACTTTCTATATAAATAACGATTGTATTTATATTCAATTTTTATTATCATGAATATAATAAGTAAATCTATGCAGTCTTTTAGTTTGTCAAACAGAATAAAATTTGGCACTGATCAATGTAAATTGAGTGATGTGGTGGAGAAATGAACAAACACACATTATGTCGAATACATATTTAAAGAACGTGTTATGTGTAGAATTAAAAGGTGGAAAATTACGGTTTTTGTAGTTTCACAACTGGAGTGTGTTTTGTAGCGTCGACTTAAAAATTGAATTTCTTATACCAATAGATTTCCTTTATTCAGTGAGAAATAATTCTTGGTTCATTGTTCATTCATATACAGGGCGATTCTATCGACGACGATCACCTCAGAGATTTATAGATTTTGTTTTATAAACGTGGGTTTTTTAATTGCTAGTAGATCTATTGTGTTCCTTCCTTTCTACTTAGTTCCTTTGAACATATTTCTCCAAGGAATTTTAGGATATCCAAATGCTTCAATCTAATAAGTATCTCTCTTTCAACCAGTGGTCTTCTAGGTGTTGTACCCTAGGATTCTGTATTGCTATGATATGGAGGTTTGTTTTTCCATTTCACATAATCTGAATTCTACTTGCTCCACTATTTTGAGATTCTTAAAGTGCCCATGAAGCGACTTGCCTCCAGGTTAAATGTTAACCATTTTTAAATTTTTACTTTGGCGTAGATATCAATTTGTAGTCTTCCAGAAATATCTTTGTCCCACGTCAAGTTGTCAATCTGTCGCTGTTGCCAACGTATCATTACTTCAAAAAACGGTGCCAAACAAAAACTGCTCCTGCAGTTCCAGAAACCGTGCTTCTGGCATAATTTTTACAAAAATCTGCTGTACTAAAGTTCCATCAAGCTTATGGTGTGAACATTCCTTGCTGAAGTACACGCTTTACATAGAGGAAAACATAAGCATACTCTCGAGCAAGTTTTAAAAGAATAGATGACGAATATGAACCCAAAAAATAGAATGTGTTTAACAGGGAGGAGGTGAGTGAATATCTGATTGAAGCCTCTGATGATATTTATTCAAAGAATAAGTAATGCCACAAGGAACTTACAGAAAATATCAAAGATGAAGGTTGTAGCGATAATGGAAATTGCTAGAGCATACCGTTCTAATGCCATGTGTGCAATGAAAATGGCCAATGTTGAATTAAGGCATGAAGTCGTAATTGTTACTATTTCTGATTCCAGAAATGGAATGGCACGTAAATATACAGTGGCTGAAAGAAGGTGTGTTATCCCAAAAAAGCTCGAAATTACATTGTTACAAGATCCCACATGACGAATTTCAATCCTCTCTTCTTCATGCGATATCAAAATGGAAAGTGCTTGAACCAGCATGTCGTGAGAAAACTCGATTTCTTCAGTTCCACGTAAAGTTTGAAAACTTCAAAAAGTATACTGGACACTCTTAGAAGAATATCAGCCACTGTATTAGCGTTTACTGAAGTTAATTGATGTCTCAGCTCCCAAGCGACATGGCGGTGGAAAATCTTCAACCTTTTTCGGAAAGTACAATATAATGAAGTGAAAAGTCTCCTGTAGTACTTAAAATGTAACAAAAAAACTTGGTTGGAGATGGAGAAATAACGTTTTATATGGTATCGGTTATCACCACTCACCACAATTTCTATCGAACTTTTTTTTGGAATACAGTGTATATCACAAGACGTATCAAATTTCGTCAGAAAGAATTTCCATTAAAAACATTCAGTACTTCACCTGTTCCAAATCCGATTGCGATAACTTATTCATCGAAGAGAATACCCCCGTAGTATTATTTTTGAGCTTCAACTGTTTGGAAGTTCAGGAAGAAGTTTGATAAAGCCCTTTTAGTATATTAAACAAGCGTCATATCATCTTAAGCTATTTGAATGTTGAAAACTTTTCTCAACAGCAGGGGAAATATTATATCCATGAAAAATTAGTATTCTTTTTCTTGAGTGAAAAATACCGGATAATCAGGGAGATAATATTTTCGGTATGTGAATGAAAAAAAAACCTATTTGTATATTCAGTGAGGAAAGTGCCAATTTTCCTTCCGTTGGATGTAGAGTCAATCGAGCAAAAGGCACTTCACTCCTGCGTGTTATACATATAATATCCACCCACTCTTTCATTAAACCCTTTTCTTGATTATTCTTGTTATACATCTATAATTTCGAATGATTGCTTGAATGTAATAATTAACCAATATTTAAGTCCTTAATGAAGTTAGAAGAAGTTCTGTTATTTAAATTTACACAACAACGTTAGGCAAGTGGGGACCGGTGGCAAGCTATATTTCTATGTATGTATGAATGTATAAATATTGGGGTGACATAGAAGATCTCAGAGACTAGCTGCTCCTTTAAAACTACTACCCAGGTAAATTCAAGGATATCTGCAGGATTCAGTTTAGGTGTGTGTACCTCTTCTATCCAGTAATCTCCTAGGTGTTATGCCCTGGTATTCTGAATTGCTGCTCAATCCGCAATTAAATGGATGGAGGTATCTTCTTATTTTTCTCTCTCTCTCTCTCTTATTTAATTTTTCCTCCTCCACTTTTATTAGATTTTTCAGGTGCTCATGTAGTTGACAGTGTCTCATTAGAACTCCAGTTGAAACTTTTATGGAAATACCTGATACTATCACTCCTAGGTATTGCATGGCAATTCCAAAATACGATTTAAGTATGACTTAACTTGAAGAAAATGGTTGGTCAAATCGGGAATTAGTACAGTTTTGCTCTGACTTCATTTGTTATCTGCTAGTTGTAGTCACTCAGAAGTTATTTCATTGCTTAGGCCATAATAGACTTATCTAATGGTAAAATCCTTCCTTTTTTTGGCTTTTTCTATTTTTTTCGATATCACATTATAGCTGATATCGCATAATGGTTTTAGCCCCCAAAAGGCTGTTTGATAGTTTCTCTGAAATCCACAGTATGGTGACTATATTCTTCCCGCCCAGTTCATTGAGTTTGCCTAGGCATTTCCACGCCAATTTGAAAATTCATAACACCAGAACTTTTTGCTTTAATGACTGCTTGACTATCTGACAAGATGATAATCCTTTGTCGACTATATTCCTCATCAATATTGAACTGCTCTTTCTTTCATATGGTGTGAGTTTCCTCTCGAAAGATACTTTTTCTCAAGCTTCCAGATTGCTTAGTTCCTGGCCCGTACATTCCTATCTTAGTCCCGTCTATTTTGCTTCTGATATATCTATGTACAATGAAATGGCATTTTTCCCAAGTCTGGTAATGGTATTTGGATCCCAAGTCTGGTAATGGTATTTGGAATATCCCATTCCTCTTTTGTTGCTTGAAGCTGTACCGAATTTCTTCAAAAAATTGAACTTTCTCATCATAACATATTTTGTCATGTCCCAGGTTTTTTGACTACTGAGAGGCTATTAGGTGTTTTTATTTATTATTCCATTTCTATGCAGTGTGTATCTTGATATATGTGTTGCAAGATTATTTTATTGGAACGAAATTCCTTATCGCGCGTTGTGAAAGGAGGCTAGACGGATGAAATTCTTACCAAAAGTTGTCACGACACTTTTTGATATAGAAAGCCATTGTAAGCTGTGTGGCGTCGCGTGTTTCTCTGTCTGCATCTTTCTCTCTTATAGAAAGCAAATAAATTGAAAAAATGTTCACCATAGTACGGGCGAGAACCATTAACCTACGCGTCTATATCAAGGCATTCAACACATGCTGCCATGAGTAAAGAAAGGTATTACATGCTGCAATGTGCGATTATATACAGATAATAATATTAAATGCTTTTGTATTTTTAGCAAGTACGCACTATAACCTCTATTTATTATTGTGCTAACCAAGTCATACTCATTATAATCTCCACATTTTGTGTGTTTAGCAAGTGTACGCGTTATAATTTTAATAAATTCAAAAACAAATCATATTTTAATATTAAAATTTCAGAACGTATGTATTTAGCAAGCCGTGCGTGTTCTAACCTAT